>NDGM011068576.1:0-10608 GCA_002564305.1 Octomys mimax
CCTGGCAAGCACAAGGGCCTGAGTTCAATCCCCAGTTCCACAAAAAAAAAAAAAAAAAAAAAGGGAAAAATATTTTAAAGGCTTTTCAAATGCACGTGTGGATGGCCTGTGGGTAGGGCAGCTAAAGTGTTGGATTGCTGACCTACCCAGGACTCAAAGGAAAAGAACTTCACAGAAAAGCAGGAAGTAGAGTGCTTTTTTCTCTCTCCATTACAACTGATACTAAAAGAGAAGTTTTTATATATCACTCTTAAGGTGATTAATTTAAAAGGTTGTTTCTATCCTAAAGATAAAAAGTTTGTCTTTAGATAAAAAAAATTGTGATTCTTAAGATTTGCAATAATGAGAAAATTTTAAAAGATTGCTTAAAATTATTTTGATTCCTAATAAAGTTGGTTGCTTGTTTCACAGTCCTAAACTAAAATCGGTATTAATTTTTTTTTTTTTGATATTTTACAAATATAAAAGTTTGGAGTACAATCTAAAAGCAGTTGGGTTTAAACAGTTGCTTGAATTTTTTCCCAAACAAATCTTTTATTTATTTGGTACAGGGCTTTGCTGTGTGCAGCTGAGACTCATAGTGATTGCTCTGTCTCACCCTCCTGAGTGCTGGGACTACAGGCATATGCCACCATGCCCAGTTTCGTTGCCCAGCACAGCATGGCTGAGGTTCCAGGGCTAGTGTGGCCTGTGGTACCAGGGATTGAACCCAGGTCTTTACACTTGCCAGGCAGAAGCTTAGACCATTGAGCTATCTCCCCAGCCCAGTTGCTTGATTTTGACGTCCCATTTAAATATTAGCAGGCCTGTTGGTGGGCTCCAAAGGGGTACAGGCTATGATAACTTCTTCATATTTGGATCAACTCAGCCCACAAAGATATATTGTGCACCAAACTGTTCAGATCAACTTTTCACGACTTTCGGACTGTATTTGGCAATATTAATTGTCACAACCCAGATTTGGGGCTGATTTCTCTGGTATTATTGACTCTCATTATCCTTCATATAAGTTGAACAGGTCATATTAGGTTAACAGAGGCTATGTGATGGCTTCCTTTTCCAACATCTAGGATACATCTAGGATACAGATTTCTCACCGTATGATCAAAAACAAAAGGGGGAATCAATTCCTCCAACTTCACTTGTCAATATGCACTATTAAATTTTTAAAAGTCTACAGAAGATGGAAGTACAGCAAAGAAATAATAGTTCAATCAGGTAAAGCAAAATATAGAAACTAATCTGCTTTACAGGAGATGCTATGCTTTTCCAGAGAATGCTAAGTGACATGTTTGGGTACCAGTGTGTACCCTCAAGCTGTACCATGAAGCCAGACCTGGAGAAGAAGTTGACAGTGATGAGGCTGGATTCAACCTGGGGCTACTGAAGGAATAGAAAAGTGGAAACCTAAGGTTTAAATGGGTGATAGAGTATATAGAGACAGCTGGGCTGAAAGTATTCTTAAGACAAAATAAAATATAAAAATACAAATTAAACATATTAATTATAGATAAAAGATTCTATTCCTTCCAAATTTTTCTGATAAGAGATCTCTGCTAATTGACAGACAACAAAATTTGACTAGTCTGTTATTATAAATTTCTGAAAATTATAATAGAGTTACTACAATTCAATTTGGCCAAGAAAATATTTACACTCTGATTATGTAAAGATGTTTGTTTGTGTGTTATTATTTTTTATATATTTGTATGTCATTCCATGAACAGCTGTACCTTTTGTTAGTTGAGCTTTGAGATATAGACTTAAAAGCATGCTTTCTTGTGAGTTATCAGCTGGTCTAAGTGATCCAAAAATTGGCTTACTCACATCTCATAAAAAATTTAAATTAATTAAACAAAAATTCCTTAGAGTGGGAAGAGATTGTTGCTTAGGACTCCAATTGGTGTGCAAAGGTGTGGCCAACATTTATTCATTAATAAGGAATCCCCATAATCTCCTTTGTCTCTTGGCAAACACCCCCAATAATTTGGTCATTGGATAAAAGATAATTTTTTTCAGAAACAAATACAATAAGATTTTCTCATAAAAGATGCTCTTGGTACAAAACAAAAGAAAGTTATTCACATGTGTACAGCAATTCATTATTGTTAGTCTTATGGTGTATTAAATGTACTCATGATTTCAGATGTATGGCTCTTCCAAAATATAAAACAAAGATTGCTTATTGTGATAAGCCTGTCTCTCAGATTCAGACCTCTGCCTTTTACAAAAATTACGATACATATCCCATTAAAGAATAACAAATTAGGGCTAAGGAGAGATAGCTCAGTGGTTTAAGTGCTGAGTTAAATCTCTATTACCACAAAAAGAAAAATTAAGTAAAAGCTTCTTATATATTAAATAGAGATAATTGGTTAAAAGTGTTATATTATGTCAAAATGAAAATTTAAGTATGTCAAAAATGTCATCTGGATTGTCACACTACAATGTTATATATGGTTTTGACTTCTAAACTTCTGTGTTAAAATATGTAACTGTTGTCTGTTAACATTCTATAGGGATTTAAATATTAGAATACTATGTTTGTGAAAAACAACGGCTCCATTTTATATCTAAGGTGTCTGATATTCAGAGAAATATTACAGGACAATGTCATTAAGCTTCTTTTCTAAATGTTTAACAACTGAGGTTTGCAGACCAAAAATTAGAGAGTTAGATGGGCAAAGGATAGCAACTATTTTGATCCTAGTTCTCCAAGGTCTATGAGGACTTAGACCTCATAAGAGAACCTCTGCTGTGACATCTTGTAGCTCAACTGAGTCCCCAAGTTTCTGATCAAGGAGATTATGGGACCCCAGATGAGTGATTCAACCATGTACAGTATACCTAAGGAGGGTCACCTGTTGAGAAAATATCTCTTGAGATTTCACAGAAAGTAACTTGGTCAAGCAATGGCCATGACTCATCCACATGGCTGACACTGACAGAAGATCTAGCGGTGCTGTACTTGGTTCCAAGGTAAATGCTGAGGAGATTTAACTGACCCTGTTAGATAGCAAAAAGTTACTTTTTTATTTATACAGGTCTCATTTTAACTTGGTCTTTACCATCCAGCAGAAAAGTGTAACCTTAAGATATGAGAAGTAATACCATAATAATATGCTAAGCTACAAAATGTTCAAATCACTAACAACGGACCGTTTCCAGCTGTGCTGGCAACTTCTGTCATAGATTATTGGACTATATAGGGTTAAATTTCTGTACAAAGATACATAAAATGTTTGGATTGGCATCAAGGAAAAAAAGATCTTCTACAGAGTTCTTCAAACCCAGCCTTTCCAACTGCAATGAAGCACCCATCATTCCCACAACAAAACAAAAAAAAGGAAGATATGTTGGGAGCTGCTGAAGCTGGAAATTCATCAAATGAGTGAGAGCAGGACTAGGTCTCAACGCCTAAAGCAGTAAAGCTCCCTCAGTCCTGAGAAAAGCATCCTGCCTGGTCAATGTCAGCTATTAGTCACCAGGCAACCTTGTGTCACATGATACTAACTTGGCAAAGATATAAATAAAAGCCCCTGATGTTCTGGGGTCCTTTGCCAATCAGACAAATGGGCCACTGCTTGACCTCAGCCATTATCTCTTGTCTTTATTTTCTAAATCTTCTTGCCATTTTCTCCCGGGGAACATTGAAAGACCAAAAAATCCCTAAAGAAGTTGTTTGACATCTTCAGGATGAAATCTTGTGAGGGGTCACCTTTGTGTATTCTTGATATAATTTTTTTCATTAGAAATACATATTATGAATTTGTTTTCATTCTCTTGCTTGCCTTTGGTGACATCTTTTAAAGAGCAAAATTTTGCTGGCTATAGTGGTGCATGCCTGTAATCCCTGCAGTTGGGCAGCTAAGGCAGGAGGATTGCTGTAGATTTAAGGCCAGCCTGGCCTACAAAGTGAGTTCAAGGCCAGCCTGAAGTAGAGCTCCAGTGCCAAAAACAAAAAACAAAACTCAAACTGAAGCAAGAGCAGAATGTTTAGCTTTTGATGAAGTACAATTATCAAGTATTTTTTAATTTTTAAAATTTATTTATTTATTTATTTATTTGTTTGGTCCATGGTCTCACTATGCAGCTCAGACTCATAGTGATCCTCCTGTCTCAGCCTCCCCAGTGCTAGGAGTCTAGGCATGCAGCACCATGCCCAGTTTTGGTGGCCACTATGGTGTGCCTTGGGTATGCAGTACCAGGGAACAAACTCTGGTCCTTGCACTTTCCAGACAGGCACTTAGACTACTGAGGAACCTTCCCAGACCCAATTATCATTTTTTAATGTTACTCTTTTGGTTTTTTGTGTATGCAATCTACGTGCTTGTCTGTGCCATTACAGCAAAGTTATTTTTCTGTTTTCTACTAAATTATACAGTTGTAGTGCTTCTACATAAATTAGTATAAATCTATTTTACATGTAGGATACATTACTAATTTTGCATATGGCTTGAGGTAGGGTTAAGATTTTCTTTTTATTTATAGCTATTATATTGTTTCAGTACTATTTGTTGAAAAGTTTATCCTTGCCCCATTGAGCTGCCTGCATATTTTTGTGAAGAATTGATAATGTATATATGTTTGTTAATATGTTATTGATTGATCTCTGTATTTAATCTATATCAGTACCATAATTTTTATTTGCAGCACATGCTTGATTCTCTCTCTCTCTGTCTCTCTCTCTCTTTCCCCTCTTCTCTCTCCCATCTCTCTCTTATCTTTTCCTTTCTCTCTCCTCTCTATTCCATCTCTTTTTCTCCTTCACNTCTCTCTCTCTCTCTCTCTCTCTCTCTCTCTCTCTCTCTCTCTCTCTGGGTCTCTCTCTCTCTTATATTTCTCTCTTCCTTTCTCCTTCCTCTTTCATCTCTCTCTCTTTGCTCTCTTTGTATCTCTCTAATTCCCTCTCCTCTTTCTTCCA
Organism: Octomys mimax; assembly: GCA_002564305.1. NCBI lineage: Eukaryota > Metazoa > Chordata > Mammalia > Rodentia > Octodontidae > Octomys > Octomys mimax. The sequence goes on from NDGM011068576.1 coordinate 4,925, forward strand.
TCTCTTTCTCTGTCTCCCCCGTCTCTCCTTTCCTCTGTCTCCCATCTCCCTCTTCTCTGTCTCTGTCTCTTCTCTTTTCCTGCTCCACTTTTCCTTTCATGTTACTGGGGATTGAACCCAAGTCTTTGAACTGAGCTACCTCCCACACCTATACTATTTATTTGTGAGTCCCTGCTTGCACTACCTCATGTTTCCCTTCCCCGTGTGGGACTGGTGCCTGTGCCCAGACAGCTTCACTCCTGTCTTCAGCCCCTTTCCTTTCCTTTCCTTTCCTTTCCTTTCCTTCCCCTCCTCCTCCATCTCTTAATCCCTTTCCTTTTGAGAAAGATCTGTTGACCTACTTTCTATTATCTATTTTTATTTTGCTCTTTATTTATAATTTATGTTTCCTTTATTATATTTTTATTTAGATGCCCAGGCTGGGTTCCAATTTTCCATCTCCCTGCCTCACCCCGCAGAAACCGGGGGTCGTGGTCATGGGCCCCCACACCTTCCACGGTCTATATTTACAGTGAGTCTGGAAACCAGGCAGTGTAAATTTTCTATCTTAATTCATATTTAAAAAAATTTATTTCAGTAATACTGTGCTTTCTCAAGATTTTAGACTCAAGTTTTTTTAAAAAAAAAACCCTGCCTGTATGTTAGTTTAATTTACGTGTAATTTGTTTAATGATAAATTTGGGAAAAATTAGTACATTGAAAATTGTATTTATAGCAATCCATATAGTATGTCAACCCATTTATCTCACTTTTCTTTAATTTCTCTCAACATATTCAGCAATGTTCAAGTCCAAGTCTTCCTAGACCTTATTAATCCTACACCCAGGTATTTTATGGATTTTGCAAATATTGCAAATGGGTTTTATAATTTTGAATTTTAATTTGTTTATAATGTGTACAAACACAAGTAATTTTATATATTCTTATATCTTTTCGAGTCCTACAATTCTTTGTTTTTTATTTTTATTTTTTATTTTTTTGTGGAACCAGGAACTGAACTCAGGCCTTTGTGCTTGCCAGGCAAGCACTTATTCTACTGAGCCATGTCCCCAGCCCCATAACTTTATTTCTTAAATTTTGTGTTCTTTTGTTCTGGTACGTGAGGTATATATAAATTATTTTGTAGATGAATAAGTGCTATTTCAGTTACTTCTTTTGTATCTGGGTGTCTCACTTCCTTTTCTTGCTTCATCTGTCTCATTGCTGTTTTCACTATAATAATGAAGGTGCGGGTGGAATACTTTGTTCTTGATCTTAATGCAAAGCATCCTGCTTTGTACATTTGTGTGTAGGATCCTATTTCCCTTTTTTTTTTTTTTTTGTCCAGTTAAAGAAGTTTCCAGGGCTGGCCAAATAGCTCAGGGGATTAAAGTGCCTACTTAGGCAGGTGCAAGGGCTGGGGGTTCAAGCCCTGGGGCCTGCTGTGCTGGTCCCGTCCCTGGGGCGCCCTGAGCCGGCCATTGAGACTGGGCGTGGTGGTGCGCACCTGTAATCCCAGCACATGGAAGGCTGAACACAGGAGGATCACTACGAGTCTGATCTACACATTGAGATCCTGTACACCCTGTACACCCTGTCCTAAGTTAAAAAACAAAAAAAGAAGTTTCCTTCTATTTCTCATTTACTGAGAACTTTTTCGTAAATGGGTGTTGAATTCTGTAAAAAGTCAGGGGAATTTTAAGGACATTTTCCAGTAGACACTTGGTTCTTCCTTTTATTTTTAGTTAACACATTATTTTATTGAGATATTTTAAAATGCTGAATACTAGTTCTTTTGATTATTTCTTTCTACTTTGGGAAATTTAATTTTTATTTACATGGCTTCCTGAAATGTTACACAGGTCAAACCAAAATATTCAGCAGCATAAATAAATATAAGTAAATTAATGTTACAATATTCTTAAGTATTCCCATTTTTTATCTTGCCAGTCTCACTGGTTTTCCAGATAAGTACTTACATTAACTTTCAGTATAAGACTTCTGAGTTTCTAAAATATGAATTCCATAAAATTCTGTTTATCTATCTATCTAATCTATCTTTCTATTTATCTATCATGTATCTATTCTAATTTTCTCCATCCTTTGAATACCTAGCGCTCTATAGCATCATTCTGAATGTGCCTCGTTCTCACTTAATAGATTTTAGAAATCTTCCCTTATCAGCATATGGAGAAATCCCTCATTATTTCCTGTACCCACAGAGTACTCTGTTGTGTGGATATGCCACTGTTCCAAAGTCCTTTCTGGTAGAAGTCTGAGTTTATTCCAATATTTAGATATGATAAGAACGCTGTCATGGTTAACCATACCAAAATTATTAACCTAGATCAAAGGATATATGCGTTTGTAATTTTGATAGTACAAACCTGTATTTACTTTAATGCCGCATTACCAGGAAATGATGAAAGTCTTGTTCAGATGTGTTATGGAAAGCCCCTTCGTACTCTTGTCTAGATTCTGTTCTTCATTATTGTCCCAGCTCTAAATCATGTGTGGTTTCTCTTTTACTTTCAACAAGGCATCTTGGGCTAGACCTTGTCAGAATCATTGTATTAGTTTGTCACTGCTTTCTTTCTTTCTTTCTTTTTTTTTTTTTTGCGGAACCGAAGATTGAACTCAGGCCCTCACACTTGCCAGGCAAGCACTTATTCTACTGAGCCACCTCCCCAGCCCCCTCTGCTTTCTAATGACTTCAGAAAACTCATAATCCTTTGATTCTCATTACTTGTAGCTCAATATTGGTCACATTTAATTGTATTTTTTTGTACTGAGAAACACTTTTTTATAGATTATTAAAGGAAAGGTCCATGTAAAATACAACATGAAACAAGTTTTTATTTTTTCCCAACAATTTAGCAGGGCAGGATCTTCAAAATTCAATCAGTATCCTGGGAAGAGATTCTTTCCTTCTTTGCACTGCACCCTTTCTGCACATTATTTCTCTTTGCTTGATTAAATATTTGCATAGGCTCACTGGGTCAGGAAGAGGGGAGGAAAGAAGAGGACTTACAGGCTCAGTAGTTCCTAATTTCCACATTTTGAAACAGGATTGACTCTAACTCAATCTCATTGGTCGGAGCATCAAAGCATTTTTTATTTAACTGGTTTATGTTTCCTGGGTGGAGACCACACCTGCTTTTGCTAGCCACTAAAAAGGAGAGATTAACATTTTCACAAGTTCAGTAGATTGGGACGTCAAAACTCGCCTATGGGCAGGCCTGACTCTGGCTTTATTGCTATACTTGAAAATGCTTTCTTTACTATTGCTTCTGCTCCCCCTGGAAGAGAGCTAGAGGTGGCGATGCAGAACACTACTTGAGATAAGCAGTAAATCCAGATAAACAGAAAGCTTTTACAATGCCTTCCCCTGCTCTCTGCGCAGTTTCCACCATAGGGCCTTTTCATTGCTTTGCCTGCTTTTCTTTCTTTAGATATACCTGTGAAGAGGGCACAAAAAGTAGAAATGGAGCAGAATAGAACTTGCTGAACGAAAATTACACATGTGACATGACTGTGGAAGTGACAGCACACCAAAGGTGAATTTCCTGAGTGAGGGGCAATGCTATAGAAATGTAAATCACCAACAGCAGTTAAAGAAACACCACATAAGTGTGAAGTGTCAAAATATTTCAGGCTGTATAACAGATTTACATTCCTGTCAAATAGTTCTGGATGTTTGTGTGAGAGACCAGAAAGACATTTAGGGCTGGAGGCTCTGTAGAGCAGTACATTTCTCCTGTTGCATTTGGGTAAGATTAGTGTTTTATTCACTTACTGCAATCTCTTTCCTAAACATATTTAATGGGAATCACTTGCATCTCTCTTCTGTCCTAATATATCGAGTTAAATTTTAGTTAACTTACTTGACAGGAATATTGATGAAGAACAGTGGGCTTTGGAGCTAAGATTGAAGTTTGAGTCCCTCACTAATTCCTTGTCTCACACACGACTCAAGTTCTCAGAGGTGCGGTTTCCTCATAGGTGAATTAGGCAGAAGAAAACATACCCTAATATCATTGTAAGGGTCAAATGAGGTAGTGTACCTCAGCATAGTTTATTGGCAAATAATACTGTAAATGTTTAGTGAATGACAGTAAGGATGAAGAGAACAAAAAGTGTTTTCCATTGTACTGTAGGTGCTCTTGTTGAATATGAGAAAATATACTTGGCAACCATTAGCTTAACTGAAACAATTCAATGTATGTTAAAACTTTATATTCATATATATGCAATAGTTGGAGATGAAATCTTTTGGTGGCAAGAAATGAACATGCCTGACCTACATATACATGTTTTAAAAGTAATCTGATATTTCAATCTGTCTCTACACTAATACATTCCAGTAGGATAAACAGTATTTGTAGTACTACTTATTCTGAAAAGCACATGTGCATGCGCTCTAAGAATGCAACATGGTGCTAGGCTCCCTGGAGTATAACGCTGTGCATATAACTTGGCTGAGAAATCTTTCAGCGATAGCATTAGAACACATCCCGTGATTTCATTCGCTGTGTAGTTGGCACTGTTCCCAGCAGGGCAGGAGAGACTCACGCGGTAAAATGGCTGTTGAAACAGGTTAAAATGAATCAGCTGAAAATACTTTGAGATGAGGATTAGTGAAGACAGACTGCTAATTTTCAGTTAAGTGTTTTTCACACCATTTGATATTAGACTGTCTCTTCTGGGACAGAGAGCCTGCAAATTCTGTTTCTTTATTAAATCAGAGAAGTTTAACTTTGGAGTAGATGACAGCAAGCTAAGAAGGATGCAAGGAAAACAAGAAAGTTGCAAAGAGTAGGTGCAGAGCAGGTGACTGAAATTACCCAGAGAACGACTTTTATCATTAGCGACTACCTTTTGCTCTTGATTTACACACATTTGATAAAGAGAGTTGAAAACTGCATGCTGGCCTGCACCGTGTTGTGTGGTAACCTTTGCGTGGTGCTCTGTTCTGCTTCTCCCTCCAACAGAACTGTTTTTCATTTGGTTGGACCTCCTCAGCTGTGCCGGTGTTGGGAAAAAAGCATCTGTAGTTGCACAATCACCTACTGAAGACTGCTGTTTCCATGTGACTGTGTCACTTTAGACCAAATGTGAGATGCTTAACATTAAGAAATGAGCAATTTCTACGTAAAGAAATACCAGGCCCTGAAATCTACAGACTTGATTAATTACTTTCTGCTGTGCCGAGCCAAATGGACTCATAAAACAAGCGCTGTGATTGTATACTTAGTTTCAAATGCATTCAGAATAACTATGGTTTCTATTTGTAAATACAAACATTATGGTGTTATGAGATTTAATCTTAATCCATTACAATAGAGAGAATATAAATGTATGACGCTAGTGCATAAAACACGTTTCTACCAAAGTACTTTGGGAACTGAGTGTAAGTTTGTCTTTGTTTTCCATGCTGAAAATGTGGTTCAAAGCCCCCAAGCACGTGTGCAGCTCACCTGCTTCATGGGCTTTGGCCACTTTCTGGCTCAAATCTTTCATATTCACTGTGATCAAGTGGGCACATCACAGGGCGAGTCTGTGCCTTTGCATTCGCTTACGAACATCATCTCTCAAGAGGTAGCGGTAAAATAAATAAATAAATAAATAAAAATAAATAAAAAATAAAGTAAAGCCATATTAATATGCTGAGCTGTGAAAGGCTCAAGTCAACAACTTCTATGGAT
>NDGM011068593.1:0-10042 GCA_002564305.1 Octomys mimax
TTCGCCAAGCTTGTTCCAAGTAGGTGCTTTAGACCACTGAGCCATCTCGCCAGCCCCCAAAACATCTTTTATGAAAAAAATCATGGTAATTTTTTGAACAACTTTATTTTGCAATGACCAAATTATTTTGGGTATCTTCCAAGAAACTATGGAATTTACTGGGGACTCCTTATTAATAAACAAAGGTTAGCCAAACTTGTATCCACCAATAGGACTCCTGTCCAATAATCACTCCCCACTCTAAGGAATTTTTGTTTAATTAGCTTAAATTTTTTGATACTATGAGCAAACCAATTTTGATATCACTTAGACCAGCTGGTAACTTAGGAGAAAGCATGTTTTTAAGTCTATATCCCAAAGCTCAAATAAAAAGAACAGCTGTTCACAGAATGATACATAAACAAGTGCGCAGAACCCACAAACATCTTTACAAAATCATATTCTCAAATACATCCTCAGACAAGGTTAGGCCTAAATTGAATTATAGTAACTCTATTATAATTTTTAGAAATTTATAATTGTAGACTAGTCAGATTTTGTTATTTATCGATTAGCCAAGATCTCTTATGAGAAAAAATTTGAAGGAATAAAATCTTGTATCTATAATTTATATGCATATTGTGTAGTTTTGTATTTTATTTTGTCTGAAGAATGCTTTCAGTTATCTCTGTTTACTCTGTTAGACCTTAGATTTCCATTTTGTTAGTTACTTCAATAGACCCCAATTTGAATCTAGCCTCATCACTGTTAACTTCTCCAGATCTGGCTTTATGGTACAGCCTGATATAAGGGAATGAAACCTCTACCCTGAAAAATTCCTGGGCCAACTTCATGTTTTCTAATACCAAAAAATGAATTTTAGTAATAAAATACATTGAGGTTAAGAGCAGGTTATATTTTTTGGGGAAAGAAAGCTTTTGTCTGACAAAAGAGGACCTGAGTGGGTTGACTGGGAATCTGCCTTTTCTAAGGATTTTTGTAAAGTAAAACCATGAGGTAAAGGGAGTCTAAGAGGGAAAACATGGGAACTCGTACATGAAGTGGGATAAAAATGGAGTCAACCAATAACACTACAAGTACAATTACTCAGGTAAAATTGATTAAATAAGGATCAAATGGGGAAGCTAGTCCTGAGACAAGGGGGCAAAATACAGAACAGGGGCTTTTCCAGTAGGGATTGGGTGAGTGACTTTGCTTCTTTCAAGGTGATTGATACCTATTTAGAATATCAACCCTGATGCCCATCCCAGGGAAGTATGTGCCTGCATTTGTTTGCTCTTTTGTCTTAAGGTCTGGCCCACAGCAGAAGTGCCTATCTTTCCCAAAGTTGTAAAGTCATCTTGTTTTTCATATTGTCTCCTTAGAGGGCCTAACCCTGTCTGAGTGCATATAATATTTCTATCTAATTCAGCTACCTACAACAACAGCACACTCTAGTACCCAAGCAGGTTGCTAATCATCTTGTGAAAAAAAAAATGCAGATTAGTTTTTTATTGCTTCACTGACCCTTTATTACAGTACTTCCATTCTTTTTTTAATTTTAAAAATTTAATAGTTTTGATCTCCAGTCCTGCATGCTGTGTTGGCCCTGCCCCTGGGGCACGATGAGCCAGTGACCAAGTCTGGGCATGGTGGCTCATGCCTGTAATCCCAGCCCTGGGGAGTCTGAAAACAGGAGAATCACTATAAATCCCAGCTGTATAGTGAAATCCTGTAGCAAATACAATTTTTAAAAATGAAAAAATAATAAAACAAAATAAAAATATAATAGTATAAATTGACAAGAAAAGTTGGAAGGATTCAGTCCCCTTTTTGTTTTTGTAATGGAATTTTGATCATACAGTGAGAAACCTGTGTCTTATATTTTGGAGGAGAAAGCTGTCACATAGTCTCCCTTATATGACCCATCTGTACAAACAAGAAAATTAATTTAACTTATCTGAAGGATGACAGTAACATCAGAGAAATTAGCCCAAAATCTGGATGTTGCAATTAATATTATTAAATATAAATTAAAAATCATTCTGGATTGATCTGAACATTTAGGGCACAATGTCTCTGTTGGATAAGTTGAACCAAAGTGAAGATGCTATTATAGCTTATACCCCTTTGGAGGCCACCACTAGGCCTTCTGTTATTTAAATGGGATATTAAGATCAAATGACTGTTTAAACCCCAGTGCTTTTGAGATTGTACTCTCAACCTCTGTGTTCGTTATTTTGTTTGTTTGTTTTGTGTGTATGTGTGGTACTGGGGATTGAACTCAGGACCATGTGCTTGCCAGGCAGGTGCTTATGCCACTGAGCTATAACCCCAGTCCCTAAACCTCTGTATTTGTTTGTAAAATATTAAAGCATTTTTCTATACCAAATCAATTTATAACTGTAAAACAGGCAATCAACTTTATAAAGAATCAAAAGAACTTTAATCTTTTAACATTTCCCTATTATAAATCTTAGGAATTATGACTTTTTTTTATCTAAAGACAACTTTTTATCTTTTGGATGAAAACAGTTTTAAATCATATTTTTTTAAAAAATGTATTTGGGCCGGGGAAGATGGCTCAGTGGAATAAGTGCTTCCCTGGCAAGCGCAAGAGCCTGAGTTCAATCCCTGGTTCCAAAAAAAAAAAAAAAAACAAGACTAAAAAATGTATTTGGTACAGGGTCTTGCTATGCAGTTCAGACTTGTAGTGGTTCTCCTGTCTCAGTCTCCCCAGTGCTGGGATTACAACCCTGTGCCACTATGCCCAGTTCTGGGGCTGGCACAGCATGTGGTACTGGAGATCAACTTGGGTCCTTGTGCTTGCCAGGCAGGAACTTAGACAGCAGAGCTATTTTCCCAGCCCTGGAAACAGTATTTCAAATTAATCACCTTATAGGGAAAATACAAAAGCTTTCTTTTCAGTGTCAATTGTAATGGAGAGTGAAGAAGTCTTTTTTTTTTTTTTTTTTTTTTTACTAGAATTTGAATTTATGACCTTGCATTTGCCAGGCAGGTGATATGCTTTTGAACTATATCTTTAGCCCTAGTTTTGCTTTCTTTGTGAGGCTGTATTTCTATTTCTGGTGGAAAGGCCCTTTGTATCTCTGTAGGTCAGCAATCTAGCACCTAGACCCTACCTAAATGCCATTTACATTTGCATTTAAAAAGCCTTTAAACTTTTTTTTCAAACTAGGACCAGGTGAGATAGCTCAGCAGACTAAGTGCCTGCTTAGGCAAGCACAACAACTAGACTTAGATCCAAGGCATCACATGCCATGCTGGCCTCACCCTTGGGCACACTGAGTGGCCACTCAGACCAATGTGGTAGTGCATGCCTGTAATCCCAGCACTGGGAGGCTGAAAACAGAAGGACCACTATGAGTTCGTGCTTTACAGTGAGACCTGTACCAAATAAATTAAAATTTTTTAACTAATTAATTTTTACTTTTTAGTCTAATACATATTTTTAAAAATTAAATTTTTGTCAAAGAATAATCAATTAAGCAGTACAAGACTGTGGTGCGATTTAAACAATTGTTTGGGTGGATTGAACTATAACTTTGATTTTCCTTTATAATCAGCATGGATGACATCAAGCAAAACCTGGAGACTTTGTATTGAGGCTCTGCCTCTGGTTGCCAATTTCAATTCCTAGCTTTGGGGCTGGGTGAGCTACTGGTACTGGGAATGGGCTCTCTCACTCACATTTTCCCTCTCTAAGAGTCAAGGGTGCTATGGACCTGTAGCCATGGATACTATGTACTGTGCATGCCCGCTGTTGCTCTGGCTCTGCCCACTGATGTTTTGTTTTTGTCCAGGTTGGCACTGTCTTCAGCCTAATGAATTTTCGATGCCAGCAATGTGCATAGCAAACTCCAAGACCACAAAGTTCTCTAGTCATGACCCTCCTACTTAGTACCAGGTATACAGGACTGTAGTAGGTGGTGTGTGTCAATCTCTGTGGCTGGACCTGGCACTCAGACATTCAGGTGGCTGGGGATCCCTGCTGAGTCTGCCTAGGACTGGAGCACAGTGCCCTCCCTGAACCCAGTTTGTGCCCCTCCCACTGGTGGCACCTGTACCACTTGGAACAAACTGCTCTCAAATTGAAATAACTTTATCCTTTATTATCTGATTGAGCAAAGCTACAGGGCTTAACCTGTATCTGCGATAAACAGTATTCCATGCTTAGTCCTTTCAAAAGTATAGTAAATACACAAACACTTTTACATATATAAAATAACACAAACATAACATAGAAAATAAGAAACACTTTTACATACATTTATAAACATCTTTTTTTTATTTCTTTAGAGAAGGGTCTACAGAGAAGGGTCTACAGAGTGTTTAGGGTCTCACTACTAGATCGGATTCCTTGTGATCTGCCTGTTTACAGCCTCTTAAGAGCTGGGATTACAGGCGCACTGGACCACACCCACTCTCAATTTCTGTCTCAGCATGCCCCGGGGTGGGGGGCAGCAGGACAGGCCCAAGGATGGAACCCTAGCCCCTGTGCCTGCTTGCAGGCGCTTTAATCCACTGAGCTATTTGGCTATTTTAATCTGCTGAGCTATTTGGCACAGTGTAAACATCTTTGGTTCTTGAAACTATGTCCCATTTTTAACTCAATATAACTTTCTCCTTTGTGGCTTCTCTTAAATCTATATCTCTCTTTGATCTCGTGTTTGTAATATATTTTTTAAGGTTGGTAGACCTCCATACCTCATGCTTTTCACCTGATAATTGTCAGTATAACACTCCAGTGCCTACTATTGACCCACCAATCTGTTCCTGCACCCTGCTGCCGTAAAATTCTGGGGAATGTTCTATCAGTATCGCTTTACTGGGAGGACTTTGTTGCAGGTGCCAAATGTAAGGATTCATTGGTCTCTGGGTGGTCCCCTGGAGAAAAGGGCAAGAGGATTTAGAAAATAAAGAGATGATAGCTGAGGTCAGGTGGTAGACCATGTCTGATTGGCAAAGGACCCTCAAACAACAGCATGGGCATTTATTTATATCTTTTCAAAGTTGCAAGACACAGAGTTGCCTAGCTGCTAATAGCACACAATGTCCAGGCAGAATGTTTTCCTCAAAACTGAGACAGCTTGACTGCTTCAGGCAATGAAGCCTTATCTTGACCTCTTATATGTGATCAATTTCCAGCTTTAGTGGCTCTCAGCAGTTTGTTGTTGTTGTTGTTTTGAGAAGTATTTTTTTTTTTTTATGTAGTTAGCTGGCCTTGAATTTGCAATGATTCCCTGTCTCATTTGGAGTACTTAGTTTAGGGGTGTGCATTACCTTGTGTGGCCCAATTCTTGTTATTTAAGAAGTAAAGCTTGTTGTTATCTTAGCAAGGATTTGGGTCAGAATTCTCCTTTGTTTTACATTGAATGTGGTAGAGGTGATAATAATCCCTTTGTGTGGAGAAGCCTAGGTTGCCCTGATTTTTTGTTGAACTAACAATAGTGTAGGACCCTGAGTTTGGGACTTTGGTAATGCTTTTTTCTCTCCTCTCACAGGTCAAGTGGGCTGTGCAGTTTTCCTGCCTTTCTCCCAGCACCAGGGACTTCCACCTCTCAGTGTGTCTCTCTAACTAGGGTTACTCTTTCATGGATGACCTGGGCTTTGGGAGTAGTCCTTGGGCAGGTCTACACTATTATTGTCTCTTGTTGGAGCAGTTCTTGCCACTATTATGGGAAAAAATGAATCAACAGTATTCAGGAGTTCAGGAGAAAAAAGGAAAAATTTTTGACACTAGCAGAACCCATGAGTCAAAAGTCCAGATTGTTTTATTTCATTCTCCTTTAGAGAGAGTGATGGAGGAAAGGGTGTTTGTCCTAGTCCATGTCCCAGAGGTTGCAGAGTGCCCATCAGAATTCAGTCAGAGGGCCATGTCTCACATCTGATTGATGCCCAGATACAGCGAATGGGGAACCCATCTCTGTGACTCATGACAGGACCATGCAGGGCTGTAGCAGTCTCTTCTCATTTCCTGGCACCAGAAAGTGTTGTGGGAAAAGCTAGGTCAAAGTAGGCATGATCTCAGGAGAAAAGAAATTTTGCTGATGCTAGCAGACCCCAGAAAAGTAATTTCTGAAGTGTGAGGTGCTGATTATGAAAGGGTTTATCTTATTTGTAGAGCAGTTGACAAAAGTTACAAGAACTTTGCTGAAGGCCATAGTATGATGGTTATCTTGTGATGAGCATAGCTGTATATGTAGCAGGTTGCTTTTAGCCCATTCACAGTAATTTCAATTTGATGACAAACCATATGATTTCTCTGAGTTCAGAGGCAGAGAACAGAATGACTGCAGTTTTACTTCACAAAATGGCTACAATTAGGTCAGGCTTTCTATCTCACTACCATAATTCAAAAATAAAAGTTTCCCAGCCCTCCAGTCATCCTTTCTTACCAGAACAATCTGGACTTCTGACTCAGGATAAGGACATGCTGGATTTTCTGTTTTCCTGACAGTCAGTCCCATCTATGTTTAATTGAAACATAGTTATAGTGAGAGAGAACATGGAACAGGGCTGGTTGTTATGGTTTATGCCTCTCGGTTCCACAAGAGGCTCATGTGTTCACAGCTGGGGCTTTTGGAAGGTGATTAAACTATGGGGGTTTCTAGCTGACTTGCTCTTAGGAAGTGGGTTCTGGTTAGAAGAGAAAGTCACTGGAGCAGGACCTCCACTTCATCCTCTCCCATGGGGTGAGCAGTTTTGCCAGCTGATCATTCAAAGACTAGATTTCAGTATTTCCTAGTGATGAGGAGAGTGACTAAGACAATGATTAATGGGCACAAGGACACAATTGGATAAGGAAAAATAACTTCTAATGTTCTATAACCAGTAGGGTACGTATGGTTGACAACTGATATTTCAAATAGCCAGTAGAGAATATTTTAATGTTCTCAACAAAAAGCAATGAGGTCTGAGGACATGGACACATCTATCACTCTGGTCTATTCATCATATATATGTGTACTGAAAAATCACATTCCACCCATTAATATTTATTACTAATACATGTTAGTTAAGATTTTTAAAGGGAAGGCCAGATAGCTCTGTGGATTAAAGCACCTGCTTAGGCAGATGCAGGGACTGGGGTTTGATCCCCCATATCTGTGCCAACCCCATCTGTGGGGTGCAGTGAGACTGGGACTGTGACTGAGACTGGGCATGGTGGCATGAGCCTGTAATCCCAGTGTTTCAGAGGCTTATGACAGGAGGATCACTAGGAGTCTGATCTGTGTAGTGAGACCCTGTACTAAATACAAAGAAGAAAAAAAAAAAGATTTAAACAAGATATTTCCTGGGGTCAGGGAGATAGCTCAGTAGAATAAATGCTTGCCTGGCAAGTGCAAGGGCCAGAGTTCAATCCCCACTTCCAAAAAAAAAAAAAGAAAAAGAAAGAAAGAAAGAAAAAAAGGAAAAGAAAAAGAAAAAGATATTGCCAGATATTTGGGAATAAACTAAACTAAGTAATATACTGAATCTGCCCTATACTTTGACATGACATGCAGGGCTAGGCTTTGACATGTATTGAGTGTGATGCGTTAACTGAATTTTGTGTTTTAACTGAGGGAAATTATTAGAAAGAACTTGTGCTTCCCGTTATCTACTCTTAAGAAATGAGTTCTCACTCCCTGCTCAAGGCCATTTAACCATGAATAACTGTTTCTTGTCAAGGCAGCAAGCTGAAGCAAACTCCCTCCCTAATCATCTCCTGTAAGCATAGTCAGCTTAAGATGTATCTTGTAAAAATATGTGCTTATCACTAAACTGTAAAAGACCCTTTAGTTACAAAAAATTTGCAGCTGTATCAAATAAATGTAATTTTCTGTTGTTCTGTACTGGATGACAAATTCAGTTACCAAACAGGAACTAATTTCTGTTATAAATACCCCCTTGTTACCTATATTTGTTGTCACTCAGTCTTCTCCTGTATGAGAGCTGGCTGATGACCCTGAGCTCAGTAATAAAGGCTCTTAAAACTTCTATCTGGCTGATTTGGTTCCTTTATTGAGCAACCCATAACATTGAGTTCATGTGTTGTTGAAGCAATGTGGTCAAGAGCTGAATGTGCTATTATAGATATTTTTTCTTTTAATGTGTCATGATAATCCAGTGAGGTGACTATTCATATGTTGCAAATGAGAAGACTAATTTCAGAAAGCCTGAGGTCTGAAGACAAGCTCTTTTTATGTTTCAATGGAAGGCTTTGTACTAGGCCCCTTATCCCAGTCTGTGCTCTTTTGCCACTACAGTAGTCCCTCACTATTTCACAATTTGACTTTCATGGATTCACCGTTTCATGTGCTTTCACGAAATATATTGTTTTACAAAAAATATTAACTAAATTATTTATCACAGATCTTTTGCTATATAGCAGGACTTTGCAGTAGTGTATACTACTATATAAGTATATGCTAGTATTTATGGTTTCAATGATTTTTGTCTAAAATTTAAATATATAAAAATGTTAATTTTATCATTAAAAGAATAGCAAATTGAAATAAAATACACTCTACAGTATTTCTTTAGCAGATGAATAATACTGTACTGTACAGTATACATGTTTTTAAAATTACATGGGTTTATGAGTTTAGAAAATGATTAAGAACATTAGTCATTGTTTTTAAAAATGTGGGAAAGATTTATAAGAGTGTGGGAAGGTAATTTTTTATGTATTTGGTACAGGGTCTTGCCACACAGGTTGGACTCATAGTGATCCTCCTGTTTTCAGCCTCCCCAGTACTAGCATTATAGACATGTGCCATCACACCTGGTTTTGGTGGCTGGCTCAGTGTGCCCAAGGGTGGGACTAGCACAGTATGTAGTGCCAGAGATGGAACCCTGGTCCCTGCACTTACCTAAGCAGGCACTTAGTCCACTGAGCTATCTTGCCAGCCCTGGGAAGGGTTTACAAAGCCTTAAAATATATATAAATATTAAAATAAATATAGCATTGCTACTTTGCTGATTTTCACTTGTCATGGCGGTGTCTGGAATATAACTTCCATGATAAATGAGAAACCACTGTACAAGATACTGCTCTCCTGCCTCTAGTGCAAGTATGAAGGATTCATCACATGGGGTTATTGGGGACTAAACTGTTGGATGGGGGCTGTTAGTGTAACTTCTCTGTTTAGCAATACTTGAAGATATGAAGGATAGGAACATCTGATAAGGCTGAAACTCACTGCCCTGCAGAGCAAAAGCTGGAAGCTCCTTCCCCCTACCCCTTTCATCTTGTCATAGATTTGGAGTGCAGTTTTAAAAATAACCTGGGTGGCCATATGTTGTGGTGCCCACTTGTAATCCCAGCACTTGGGAGGCTGAGGCAAGAGAATCACTGCAAGTTCGAGACCAGCCTCGGCTACAAAGTGAGCTTAAGCCCAGCCTGAACTGCATGGCAAGCCCCGTTCTCAAAAAGAAAAAAAAAAAAATTACCCATGCTACAGGTGATTATACACTAGAAACTTAAACAGTCAGTTAAGACTTAGAATATATTCAAAAGATCCATTATAATATACAGTACTACACAGAATAAATACAGGAATAAAATATAAGCATGAAAAGTAGAGGATAGTGTTTGCCCTTCAAGATACAGTAAACATTTTGAATTTTTAAAATCTTGTTTTTTGTTTAGGCTGGCCTTGAACTCACTAGGTAGCCCATACTGGCTTCAAGATTAGTGCAATCACCTCCTTAATGCTGGCATTACAGGTGTGTGCCACCACACTGGATGTATCCAAGCTCTTTGCACATAGCTACATCCCTGTCCTCAACTTTTTTTTTTTTTCAGACAAGGTCTCACTAAGGAGCCAAGGCTGTAGTTCAAGGATAGCCTTGAACTGTTGAAGATCTCTCTGCTTGGACTTAGAGGTGTGTGTCACCATGTCCAGCCACCCCCAATTCTTTTAAATGTTTTAAAGATTTTGACTCAAGTTCTCACTAAATTACTGAGCTGCTCGTACAATGTTTATACTAACTTCTCATCTTAGCCTTTCATGTGACACTTTACTTACTCAGCTAATTACTTTTAACCAAGGGT
>NDGM011068611.1:0-11353 GCA_002564305.1 Octomys mimax
AGACATCAAATGGCCTTCCAATGGCCTCCCACTGCTTCCATTAAGATTTAATGTGTCATCTTTAGAATATATTCACCTTGCCTGTAATGCTTAACCACTGAAATGATCGTTGAGGGTTTTGCCTCACTGACTATCAGAGCTTAAGTTGTTCTATTAGTTTACCAAACGTGGTACCTGATTTATCTGTAGAACATTGAAAACAGTCCTTGTAAAAACCAAATGTTCTACAACCTATGGGTGTGGGCATCAGCAAATGGAAGTAAATTTAGGGAACAGATTCTTCTGTGCTCAAGAGGAGCTTTATTTTTATTTTTTTTACTTTTCTGTATTTTAGGGAAGGATCTACAGGGTGTTCAGGGTCTTACTACTAGATTGGACTCATAGTGATCTGCTTGTTTACAGCCTCCCAAGTACTGGGATTACAGGCATGCACCACCACACACAGTCTCAATTGCCTCTCAGTGCACTATGCAGGCGGGGCCAGCACAGCAGGCCCAGGGATCGAACCTCTGGCCCCTGTGCCCACTTGCAGGCAGTTTAGTCCGCTGAACTATTTGTCTAGCCTTAAGAGGATCTTTAGATACTCATGATATTCTTCTTCAGTAGCTGGACTGTTTTTGATATCAGTTGAATAATGGTCTCATGTTTTAACTAGCGAGGACTCTTAGAAGATTCTTGCCAGAAAAAGTGTGATGCTTTAAATTTAATTTTTCATATAAAAATAATTTTTAATAAGCAGCTGATCTAATCGCAGTTTTGAAATGCATTTAAGAAGGGTTTTAAGAGAGACTTAAAGACATAAATGCTGGCTACAGCACTTTCCCCCTGAACTATTCCTGTTATCCTATATTAAAATCCATGTTTCTTCTCGTTAGTGGGGGAGTCTTCTTACATCCATTGAAAATTCCTTAATTGAATACTCTTTTCTGTTTCTTATGTTTCAGACTTTTCATGAGGCCACTATTTAGGAATATTTCTGAAATTTCATCATTCTTATATAAATGTACTCATGGATGAGTCAACTTCTATATAACTTATTATATCTGAAGAAATAAAAACATGATAACATAAGAATATTTCTGAATAGGAACTGTGATTCAGGAGCTACCAAATGAATACACATTTTATAAATGCTTTTGTATAAATCTTAGTCAGCTTTTAATTTTTTTTTAAAAAAACAGAACAGTTTAAAGATTCTTTATAGTATGGTATATTCTGTTTCCTTTATGTCTATTTAGCAAATATTTTACAATTCATGATATTGTCTTCCTGATTATTATCACCTTGAAGATTGTTTGAGGTTTGTTTTCTTGTCCTTCCAACTCAGGAGAGGCACTGTGTAGTAACTATATCTTATAGTCCTTGATAGTTTTCATCAGGGTTGACATCAGTGCTTTGTAACAGTTGAAGTGTACCAGCTAGAATTCTGCCAGCAGTGGCATCCTATGTACATATAATGTATTTAGCACACTAAGTCATACAATGTGTTGGCATTGGCTTTTGCTATTGTGTACCGCCTTGGGTCCATAGCAATTTCTTGATTTTATTTCAGAATTAGCGTATGACCCAGTCCATATCTGTGGATGCCCTCCAAGTATCCTTATCAGGGAAAGTGGAAACCAGAGCATATTTTGTGAGTAATTCTGGGTTACATTTCAAAGATAATCAAAGGTAGATTTTTGGTAATAGATTTATGAAGATCTAATGAATGTATAACTTAAATCCATCCATTTCAAGCATGCCATTGGTGGCTTCAAGTATATTTGGAAAATTATCTACATCTTACCATAATCAACCATAGAAGATTCTCATTACTTGAAAAAGCAACTATGGCTATAATTGTGCCTCACATCTGTAATGTAAGCAAGAAGCTGACCTAGGAAGTTTAGAGTGACCCTGTCTCAAAATAAGTGTAAAAATGGCTGGTGATTTAACTGAGTCTTTTCTATAAAAGGTTTCTTGGTTCAGTCCTAGTACAGTTAGAAAGGAAATGAAAGAATTTTTTCTATAGCTGTCACCACCTAGTATCCCTTGACCTTAACTAACTACTAATATGCTTTCTATTTCCAAATATTTAGCTTTCCTTGACATTTCATATAAATAGATTCATGAATTGTAGTCCTTTGTGGCTGAGTTCCTTCACTTAGCCTGATGCATCTCAAAGTTCATTCATGTTTTAGCATATGAAAGTTCTTGAATTCATTTTATGGCCAAATAATATTTCATTGTGTGGATAGACCCATTTGTTTATCTATTAATTAGTTGATGTACATTTGTTATATTGATCTGTAATTTTCATGATAACTTAGCTTCAAAGATCTTTTGAATGCTTGTCCCTATCAATCTGAAATTCTCTAAAAATAATAAAACCCAAATTATGTTGTAGATTTCAGGATTTTACTATGATCACTGTTTTGTTGGTTATTTACACAAATGTAAAAAAGCCCCTGTCTCTAAATTACTGCTGTGTTTATGTATATTAATCCTCACTCAGAAACTTTTATTGCTGAACCATCCTCAAGCATTTCCTAAATCATATTTTATATTAGCAACAATTTCTTCCAACTCTAAAACCTCATAGAAGAAGAAATAATCTGATGTTCAGAAAGATTTAATTTAAAAAGTCTTTCCTGGCTATAATATTTAGGTTTATTCATTCATTGAGCAACCACCTTACACCAAGACTTTCTGGTTCCCTTTTTGAAGAACTCCCGGTCAAATGAGTGAGATTTAGGGAAAAATGTGTGCAACAGAATGGGATAATACTTTTTTAAGTCTGTAGTCTAGAGGAAGGAACTACCTATGACCACACTGGAACCTGCAGGATAAATCAAGCAGAGAATCAGAGAGCAGGGCATGAGGAGCCACATGAAAAAAACACGGAAGTAAAAACACTCTGGAAATACTGTCGTAAAGGGTGGACAGTGAAGACAAATGGCTAGTTATGAAAACAGGAGGGCAGTTGGGAACCGGTGCTCAAAGTGGTGAAGAGCATACATGAAGTACTTATAGACGATGGACATCTGGTGAGAGGATTTCTATATTAAAGTGATTTAGAGAGGAGAGTGATGTGGTCATATAGGAAGTTTCTGTGATCTGTCAGAAACTCAGCTCTGACAGAAATGTAGACCCTGGAAGGGTGAGTGAGCAGGCTGCTGTAGTAACCAAAGAAGGAGAACCCAGAAGCAGCCAGTCCCAGGCAGACAGGAAGAAGATGTGTGAGCATTTGGTTCAACAAGACTTGGTAACATTTTGGAAAGGGTGGTGGAGAAGAAGCAGGAGAAACCAACGAAGGCTCAGTTCCAGTGTCTCCACTGAAGTAAAAAGCAGTATGCTTTGCTGAAGGACAGCACTTCACATCTAAATTCATTTGTTGTGTCAGTAACACAACACCCCTCTCTCTAAAGCAGAAAAACAATAACCAATAGCTTCCTATTGCCTACAAAAACCTTGGCTAGATGCTCAACATATGCCACAGACAGCTGTACCAATGTTATATAGCAAACCCCCTACTTTGAGAGGTGCAATAAGTATTCTCTTCATGCCTCTTCAGTTTAGTGCTTGTCAGCAAGGATGACCAATTTGAGGTTGGTACCAGTGTCTTTTGTTTTCTGTGATTCTAACTTATATAGACATTTTCTTCTCTATCCCAACAGTCCCTGAACATCATAAGCATTTGCTTTAATGCCATGACCTCTAATAACCCTGGGAGGCAAAGAAAGTCACATGACCAACTACCCAGCCAAGGGAAAAGAGGTGTATTCTGTCCATTGTGAAGCCATGATACTGTTGTAGGAGTGTGATAGCATTATGAGAGAATGACACAGTGAGATCAAAAGTCATGCTAGAGAATGCTGTGTTCTGGGACTAGAAATTCTTTTTTCTCACTAATGTCTCACAAAGTTTTATGATTAATAGTGGAAGGATGAAGGTTCATCATGACTGATCCTGATCCAGCGCACACATTATGACACTTCTGAATTTGACTATGTAATTATTGCTAAACAGCTATATAAATTGGATGGGCATGCTCCTTTCAGGTCATCCTGCTCATCAGAAATACAGCCCCTTTTCTCCACTGCTGCAAGTTTTGAATCTTCCCTGGAGCTCAGCCAATCCCTATGTATTGGCCAGCCTCAATCCTGTCTAATGACAACAATGGATCACCCCACTTGAGGTAACAGAGAATCTGCAGGTCTTGGGGAAAGAATGACTGAATAAATATCACAGAAAGAAAGCAGTGCCCCCCGCCCCCGTTTCCTGTAAATGCTGTGTGCCTCTGGGAGCCTATGTCCACTGTCATCGGAGTGCTTCTGCCTAGGTTGTTTCGAGGGTTCCCGCTGAAGTCTCTTTTGCTTTCTCTTGAATCCCTTCCTGTAAGGTAGGTGGCTTACAGTAATAGCATTGGAATGAAGTTCGGCTTCAGGCAGGAAAGGTTAAACATTTTTAAAATGCAAACCAGATAAATTTTTAAAAACCTCAAAATAGTCTTGGAGCCACAACGCCTCTGTGC
The DNA here is from genome assembly GCA_002564305.1 of Octomys mimax. Taxonomy (NCBI): domain Eukaryota; kingdom Metazoa; phylum Chordata; class Mammalia; order Rodentia; family Octodontidae; genus Octomys; species Octomys mimax. The sequence continues at coordinate 4,514 of NDGM011068611.1, forward strand.
AATCCCCAGCCATTCTCTTCACAAAGACTCTCCTCACCCGAGCAGGCTTCTCATTTGTCAGAGGAGAGATTCCCGTCTCCACAGCAGCACGCTCTGTATAATTTAAGGTGACTCACTGCACAAGGAAGTTCACCTTCCATTAGCATGTTTTCTTTAGTAAGCACTCTCTTGCAAGTGCCATAGTGTAAACATGAGTGCCTACGAATATGAACATTTATTAAATAGCACTGATGAATATTTCAATACCTCGGGGAGAGCAATTCACAGCTCAATCATTCAGGCTGTTTTAAGTGCAGCACAGGACAATTCCACTACATCTTCCATTAATATTTAATTGCCCATTTTATTCTGTTTACCTTTTTGGTTAATATATAATTTAAAGCCCTTCTACTAAAAGGGGGGAAGAAAAGAACAGCTGTTCATCTGCTTTTAACAAATCTCTGGTGAGAGCTTTTACCTCATTTAAAATTCATTGCAAGGAGTTTTTTATTTAATATCAGTAACACAAAACCTCAGGTATTAAAAGTAAAACTTGGAAGCAACTCAGCTGCAAAAAGGCTGGATGTGACTTGGGTTTGATTACACATCATTCCTGAGTGGCAGGCACTGACAGGAAACGTCTGAATCGCCAACAATGGCGCTGGGTGTCGTGTCTTCAAGAGATAGAATCACTGTAACTCGACCTGACACTTTCTGACAGCATGTCGGAAAGCTGTTACGCACCCTGCGGAAAGCGAGTCCTGTCATCCCAGCAATGCAGATTTTACTGATGGGATAAAACGCATTTGTGCTTGCTAAAGGACAAGGGAGTCATACTGTGTGTGGCCTCCAGGAGCCAGAGAATCCCCGAGGCACTAACCACGCACTTCTCCTGGGCCCTCCTTTGGTGGTTGCCACCAGCTCCTATCTTCGTTGTGTTCCGATTCCCAAGCCTGATCCATCTCTTGTCAGTTCAGCTAGCCCAGTCCCCTAGTTAACTGCAGTGTATGTGTCTGTCAGGAGTTTGTCCTGAATTGAATCTCATAGAAGATACCCTGACATTTATGACAGCTTGCCCTACTGTTGGGGGCTTTCCCCAGGCCAGTGAGTAAAATCTACCCCAGTGAATGGCCCTATGCTGTCATCCTAAATCATCTGGAATCAGCTGATTTCCTGCACAATGAGCTGCATAATCTCCTGTTTTTCCTGCTCAACTTGATCACCACTTTGGATTCATTTCTCCTGTCTATTCTGCTAGGGCTTGTTTAAATATTTACAGCATGGCTGAACTAGCAGCAATAAGGACTTCAAAAACACTGTCATCACTATTGTTCAACACAGAAGTTTCTTTTCCAGTTCAGATTTCCTATCTGCTATTGCTTCACTTCAGTAGTGCTTTCTCCAGTCTCTGTTGAGTGTGCTTTATTTTCTCCATCAGGATCTATGAACTGAGACTCTTACATAATGCTTCTTTTCATTCCTTCATTTATTCATTCACAAATATTTCTGGGCGTCTGAGGCAGGGATTGTGGAATGTTCCAAAAATTCAGGAATACAGTCTGGGGTAAGGAAGAAGACACCTGCCTTTATGGGTTTACATTGAGGAGATTTGACCCCAAGCTTTGCCAATGGCTCACATAGGTACAGTGGCACTATACACCTGTCCTCAGTGCTGGGGCATCCCTTGGGAGATACCCAGAGCACCTCACAATTTAGCAAGAAAGGGAAATGACGTAAATACTCTTACAAATTGCTTGCACTTGTATCCCTAATTGTTCACTACTCCCTCTGTCCACATTTCCCATGGTTCATCCTATAAAATGAGGTCTATTTCTCCTTTATTTACCTTTCTGCTTTATTTTTGAAAAGCTTTTCAAATTTCAAGGCCAGACACCTGGATCAAAAGCCTTAAAAACTCAGCTTATACTGCAGTGAATTAGAAAGAGAAGGAGAACCAAAGACAGACGGAAGAGGAGATATATATTTTAGATTCATTGCAAGAGACAATCGGATGGCAGTTTGGATTGATTTGTGCCTCATCAGCAAGGGCTCATATATCTCTGGGTGAAGTTATTTACCAGCTTGAGTGGAAAAACTGATATCATGATGTAACTGTACACAGCTCAAATTGTGGTTACAATTCATGTTTCCATCTCTCTTCCCCTATTATTGCCGGTATTAATTCAGTTACAGAAGTTAGGTGGTTTGGTGGGGAGACCTATTAAGTCATCTTTCTTTCCCCCATGAGCCATATCTGAATTTCTACCCATTGTATATTTTCAAATGCTTTCTCCAGTATACAGTAGATGAAAATCACTTGAGCAATGGTCTACCCTAAAAGCCTTAACTGGAAATATATTCTATAAGCACTTACCGGAAGAGAAATTTATGCAGAAAAAAATAATTAAAGTTTTATCTGACCATAACCCACACAAGCAAGGAAATTCAGAGTAACGATCAGACTTTCTTCCTCCCTCTCTTTTTTTGGCTTAGTGCTTTTCTGCAGAACTAGTAGATATGTCTGAGTGGGGCCAGAGAAATAGATTAGGGCTAGGCATCAGTCTAATAATGACTCAGGGACCACTTCAATTACGTAGCTCATCTGAATTTTATAGATATGGCCAAATCCTGAAAAATTTTATCTGAGTCAGCAAAATCCAGATGATTTGTGGGAAGATTAGATTGACCCGGAGAGAATCCTGCTGCTCCATTCTGTTACACATGAGCCCATGTAAAACTCCTACAGTTTGCAAATGATGACTTTAAAAGTCTCAGTACTAAGTTCTAACCTTGTTTTCTTGTTTCAATTATACACAATATCCTTACCCTGAAAATTTCCAAGTAGAGTAAGTGAATCCAATCTGGAGTAATTTCTGAGCTGCCCCCACTGGTGAAGCCTCCAGAAATTGGAAGAGCAAGACGTCCTTCTCACATATGAGTAGCATGATTTCGGTCATGGTGACCTACATACATGAAATATCAGTCTTCCTCTTTTTATAATGTAGAGAACAATACTTTTTTCTAATGGAAAGAACAATACTTTATCATGGAATTATTATTAGGGTCAAGTGAGAAAATGTATATTAAAGGAGATACACCAATACTTCCCTGAGTGTGTTCTGTCAAATGTTAATAGGGGCTGTGGGCAAAAGGTGCTCTGTATCAAGTGAAACAGTTTTCTCCTCTTTAAGACTATGTGGAGTTCTTAATATACTAGCACAATCGTATTTTCTGGATTTACCTTACTGCCACTATAATATGAGTAGGACAAATACTTTGCAAAAAAAATACTGATATGATTAAAATGTCTCCTAAAGGCCATAAGTTAGGGGTTTGGTTGCCATTTGATAAGCTCTCAGATTAGGAGATCATGAGGAGTCTAACTTCTCAGGTAGATTCATCCATTGATGCATTCATAAACTGCATTATAGGAGATTGATGGGAGTTTAAAATGTTGGGTGTAGTTGGAAGGAATGGGTCATGGAGGCCCGACCTTGGGGATGATATTTTGTTCTCTCTCTCTCAGTAGTAGAAAGCTAACACAAATAGTAAATGGTCAGAAATACTAATTTACTTCCCTGTTTCCTTTATCATAGACTAATCTCAGTGCCTTTTGTATATTTGTTGGTATGTTTATCTGTTCACTAACTTCTAACAATGATCTTTAAAAAGTGCTTATTGGGTTGACAGTATCAGAAAGAATAAGATAAACAAGTAAAAGTGGCCCTTCCTCTCATCTTATATCATGTGTATTAACATAAAAATTCCTACATTTATAAAATTTCAGTAATAAAATATAGGAAATAAATATAAAACTTCCACTACATAACATTCAAATGATCCAAATTCAAAACACTGAAAACATCAAACATGGGCAAGAATGTTGAGGAACAGGACTTCCCCTTTAGTACTGGTGGGAATATAAAATGTTACAGACACACTGAAGCTAGTCTGATTTGACATTTTTTATAATCCGGTAGTTGTGCTCCATGTATATGCACACATAAACTAAAAGCTTAGGTTCACACGAAAACCAGTGCGTAGATATTTACAACCTCATTCATAATCGCCAAAACTTGGAAGCAACTGGAATATCTTTCCATGGGTGAAAAGAAGTGATCCATGTGCCCCACAGACAATGGAATACTATTCAATACTGAAAAGAAATGAGCTATCATGCAACAAAAAGATATGGAGGAAACTTTAATGAATCTTGCCAATGCAAGAAGTCAGTCTGAAAGGCTACATAGTATATGATTCCAACTAAGCAGCACTGTGGAAGAGGCAGAAGTGTGGAGACACTAATAGCTCAGTGGTTACTGGGGCTTAGGAGGAGGGAGAGATGTAACAGCACAGCGTCTATAGAAGACTGACCCTCAGGGCACTGAAGCTGTTCTGTTTGATACTAGATCAGTGGATATGTGCTAGGGTAGGTTTGTTAAAATACAAAGAATGCATGTCACTGAGAGGAGGCCCTAACATAAACAGGGAGCATGGTGTGTTAGGGTCAATAACTAGGAAACAGATGTTGGGTTTCAGTGGGCCTTGGCAGTGGGGAGATCATGCGGGAGCCATGCATGAGAATCCTGTGCACTTTCCACTCCATTTGACTGGGGACTGAAAAATAAAATTTAATTCAAAAAAGTCTCTTTCCAACAATGAATTTACTTTCTAAAGGGAACTGAGTCTGGCATGTTTTTTCAGATAAAATTGTTTATATATTCCATCCGTATAAGTGAACTAATGTGCTTTATGTGTGTTTTTATATATAAAACACATGTTCATTTGTATTTCTAACTCAATGATTCCAGTGTAGAGATGGCATTTCATATTGGTTTGGATCTACATTTTGAGGTTTGAATAGATTAAGGCACTTTTACTTATTGCTTATTTTCATATATTTCACTGTCTGTACATATACTTCACTCATTTTTATACTGAGTTGTTCATTTTTAAAATTTTGTGATTTCTTTTTTCCCCACATTTGAGAACTGTACTATAGTTACACACATCACATACACATCATAAATAAAAATTTTATAGACCAATACTTTCTAAAAATTGAAGGGGACATTCTCAGTTTGGGGGCAGAAACAGGAAGAGGCAAAAAAAAAAAAAAATCCTACTGTTGCTTTTACCCTTGATTCTTAAAATGCTAGCCAGACACTATGACCCCATAATATGTTTTTCATTCTGTTAATTCTTAAATATGCATTCGAAGGTAAAAATGCAGATTTCTATACTGTACAATGTCAAATATCCACAATATCATGGTTCCTTATTTTTAGGACTGTGTTCCATGAGGAGTTAGCTATCTCAGATGGAAATTTTGTGATTTCTATAGAGCTTCATAAATGAACAAAATCATCTTTGTAGTAAGGATATATGGAATTAAATACTTAATATCTTAGGTATTATAAAAATATATCATTTTATCATCTATTATTTTTACTTTAGAAATATAATTTTTTTCCATAATTTTATTGAGAAATAAATAGCAATGAGACAGTTTCAAATCAAATTGGTAGGACAGTTCCAATAATTAACACACTGCACACTGCCTTCCCAGTGGTTATGTGTTGTACAAGATGCAGACATGACATCCTATTTACAAACACTATTAGATCAAATCCCCCATTCCCTGAACCAAGAGAATGTAGCTATACATCTAACCCAACCACCCTGAATACACAGATACAAAATGGACACTCATCTATATCCCCTGTTTCTGTTCAATTCCATCATTTAAACACTATAGGTGTGTGAATCCAGCAAAACACCCCAAAACAGTCCAGTGGTCCACAACAGTACTGGGTCCTCCACTTGACTGGCAATGTCAGAAGTTGTTGACCTGAGTCCCCCACAGCTCAACATAACAAAAACAACCTCATTTTTATACTTTTCTGCTGGATGGCCAAGACCAAGATAAAGCAAGGCCTATGCAAAAAGAATTGTAGCTTTTGGATCTGCTAAAGTCAGTCAAATCCCCTCAGGATTTATCCTGAGACCCTGTACCTCCGATTTCAGATCCTTTGTCAGTGTCAGCCATGTGGATGAGTCATGGCCACTGCCCGGCCAATTCGCTCTCTGTGAAAGCCTGAGAGAATGCTCTCTCTCCATGTGACTCTCTTTAGGCACACTCTACATCATCAATCACTTTCCTCCTTGGCTACATAATCTCCTTGATCAGAAAATCTGGGACACAACTGAGCTGCATGTTGTTACAATACAAGTTCTCATATGTCCTCAGTCTTAACTGACCCTGGCAGGCTAGGGCCAAAACACTGGTTGTGTTGCGGCCCTCCTTCTCTCCAATTTTTGGTCTGCAAACCTAGGGTGCTAAATCTCCAGAAAAGAAGTCCATTGTCATGACCATAAAACCTAGGCCATTGAACGCAACTTCACTATCTGCCCAAGCATCAAACATCTTAGGTGTAACATGGAACAGGCATTTTTCATAAAGTACTGATATGTTAAACTTTAAGTACCTACAGAATATGACAAAAATTAAAATACATTTAAAAACTATGATAAAGAATTATATATGTTTATACATAAGATCAGAAATCTAACCATATACAACATTATTGCTGGACAGTCCTGCAACACTGTTTTTCATGTCTTCTGCCTTCATTCACTACCCGCTTCCCTTTTAAACAATCATCTACCCAAGAGACAGCATGGCAGCAACTGGTGTATCATGAAAAGCAGCATATATTCAGAAGAGCAGAATGACAGGCACTCCAAGTATGAAACTACTATTATAAATTGCCAATTTCAGTGCAGTTGCTTAGTTCAAGGTGTCAGTATATACAGTTAGTCAGGGTGAGAATCCTTCCAATTAACTGCTAGATTTGAAAA
>NDGM011068632.1:0-20011 GCA_002564305.1 Octomys mimax
CAATTTGATTTGAAACTGTCTAATTGCTATTTGTTTATCAATAAAATTCTGAAAAAAGAAATTCTGCTTTCCTTCATCGTGAGAGGAAAATGGCCAAATATTTCTCTCAATGTTTCTGAGTTGCTCTACTCTCTAAGTGTGGCCTTCACACCTCACTGATTTTCTACTAAAAGACACAATAAGAGGAGGTGAAGAAACGAGTTACTTTATAGTAGAAAACCTTGACGTTGTCTCAGTTGGGTGATAAAATTTAGTACGGAAAATGATAAGCCATACCGATAGTGTGCATCTTATACAGTGGGCTAAACATGCTGCGTTATGTCTGTGATGTTTTCTAGCCGAATCTGTAAGCGTTGTCAGTTAAGGGGCATTCTCGAGCCCCCTGATCAGTACTCCTCAAAGTGGCCAAGGACATCAAGGAAAGCAGAGTCTGGCAAACTCATTACCAGGAGAAGGCTAAGTAGGCATGATTAATAAACATAACATTAGATCCTTGATGAGATCCTGGAAAATGAAAGAGGGTATCAGAGAATGTAAATTAATTCATCAATTTACATTAATTTAAATTAATGCAGTGCTTTACTTAATAGCAACGTGCCAATATTTATTTAGTTATTTTGGCACACATTTCATAAGGAGAACTTTATACAGAATCTTCTCCATTTTTATGTAAGTCTAGAGTTGTCCTATTTTAAATATTTTAAGACAACTAGAGTGGGAAATCTATAGGCTGTCCTGTAGAGCTAGGCAGACTCACTTTAGAGAGCTTCTGCAGGGGTCTTGGTAGAATTGCTCCCTAATGTTTTAGACNTAACATGCAGCTTCACATAAAATTTTAAGTTCATATAAAATTAAGGGACCCTTGAAACAAATGCTGTGCCATATTCTCTGATTTTCATGGCTTGTGAGAACCCTAAGATAAAGAATCTGAATTTCATAGAATGCAGAACTTAGACAAGCATTGTCTAATAAATATCCCCTGAGCTGATCCCGTCCCCTTCCTGACCTCTTTGTCCCACTGGGGACTTTCTTTCATGTGCTCTGTGTGAGCCACCCTGGCCATCTGGCTTTATGTAAAATTACAAATTAAACCCCTGGAAAATTGTGCCCAATTTATCTTTCAACATATATAATTTGGTGTCCTGTCAGAGATGTGAGAGTGCTATGAACATCACTTTTCTCTGCTAGAGGGTGAAAACTTGCAACCCTATTTCACCCTGGAGACCTTTTCCTTTAAACACGCAGTCTGTATTGAAGTGGTTTTTAAGTGTAGTCAGAGACCAATACTATCGATGTCCCCTGGAGTCTAAGAAACATAGATTTCAAGCTTCACCCCAGATCTATCAAATCAGGAATTTGGGGACGAGGCCCATTCATTTGCATTTTTAAGAGCCCCTGTCCCCCATGATTCTAATGTACCTAAGCTGTAAGGCCCATGGATGTAATAAACTTGAGAGGCTGTAAACAGGTGGATCACTATGAGTCTGATCTAGCAATGAAACCCTGAACACCCTGTAGACCCTTCCGTAAAATACAGAAAAAATAACTTTAGAATCTGTTTTTCATCTTCAGATTAATGCACTCATAAATCTTTGAGGCAGGAGAAATAATTTATTTTCTCTTCTGTGTCTCCAGATACAAACACTTTGGCTTTTCACCAACTACAAACCTCTGTGCTCTGCTAAGAACAGAGTAATAGAGAATTTTTTCCTTTTTCTTTAATCAAGCTTTTCAGTTCCTTTCAAGTTTTTGTCTTGTGTTCTTATGTCTTTTGGACATTTGGGAAATACTGGTCTGAAACCATAATTGCAAATGTAGGCCATTTTTATATGAAAGTGCTGAAATTCTGTCAAATACACTTACATGTTCAGCCTACCTAGAGAAAAATTTTATATCGGTTTTGAAATCAAATTTTATCTGTCTTGATATAAAAATGCACAGGAAAGCCTCTCTCCCTTAATGGAAAATAAGTATTCTAATGCTGAATTATTAGTCCCAATTTGACTAAATTAATCATAATTCCTAAGGTTGGTCTCAAAGGATGGTCACACTAGCTGTAAGATGTATTCTACCTCCTTAGAATTACAGCCTTATTAACCGTTGGTGTTTCCTAAAGGTCATATTTTATTCCTTTCTTCAAAGTACAGATTCTTGATCTCAAATAGCACATTAGGTGCAAGCAGACACATTATTTTACAGCTGATTTCTGGTGTACTCTGTTCTTTCTTAAGCAGAAAACAGTGAAGAACACTGCAAAACTTTTCATAGTACTCAGAAGGTCACACAGGAATTTCACTGCATATAGAGAACTTAGTACAGATCAATCTCTTGTGACACCTGAACTATAAGTAACGTGGCTTCAAGATTACAGCTAAACAATTCCCACACCAGGCAGCAGTAAGCGTCTCCTGGTAGGTGCTACACAGCATTGGATGGTGCAGATCAAGGCTATTTTAAAAATTACCTTCTTTTTACCCACCTGAAAGCTTACTATAATTGCTCTTAGGACAAGAAGCATAGTGCCTGGTCTCTGGACCCACTTCCACCATTGACTAGGTATGAAATACTACTAGCGGATACCTGAAGGTGGTCCACAAAATGGGCCCACTCTGTCTTCTCAGTGACACAACCTTCATTTTTAGCCCTACACATGATTGCTGGGAGAAGAGATTTCCAAGATATTTTTCCACTAAGCTCTGACTAAGTGACTACAAGATCTTGTCAGGAAAAGGACATGATTTCCACGAAGTACTCTTCCCTTTCTTTTCCCCCTTCTAACTAGAATGTGATCCTGTTGCTGGAGCATAAACAGCCTTCTTTTAATAACAGGTAACTTTGGAATTAAAAGGGCCGCACTACACAGGAATTAGACAGAGGGATCCTGGATTCCTGATGAATGAAACTGAGAAACACATAAGCATAAGGGCTTAGGGAGGGAGTTCTGTCTTGTTTGAATCAACACATTTTAGGTTTGTCTTCTAGTCATTCCCAGTTTCATGCAACAAAGTAGACATAATATGTAATCACTTTGAGCCTCAGTGCCTTCAATTTTATTTGCATAATGCAGATAAATGGCTCAAAGGGCAAGTATTAATATTTATTAACACATGTAAGAGTACTTCAAAGTAATACACAAGAAAGTTATCTATCAATGTAAGTTATGCAGTAATTCATAAAAGAATTTGATTGCAGTTAAATTCAGAAGGATTGATATTTTAAATATATGAAGAGTTTTTTCTAAGTACACAGAAAAGCAATGCTTGGTTAATTTTTGTTAGAGTGGTTTAGCATAAAGTACATTAGAATAATAATCCTTAAAAATTATAAGTTTTCAACATTTCTTTCTTTCTTCCTTTTTCTTTTTTTTTTTTTTTTTTAATGTGTGTTACTGGGGATCAAACTTCGGACCTTGTGCAAGCTAGGCAGGCACTTTAGCCACTGAACTATCTCCCCAGCTTGACATTTCAGTGGATAGTTTTCATTAACCATCATCTGAATTAACTTCTGAAAATTTTATGAAGTTCATTCTTTGGGTGTTACCCAAGAGACATTTCAGAGTTCAATTGAAATCACTTTTAGTGGACCTGTTCATATTCTTTACATCAGATCAAGTACATCAGATAACCCCAGTTTATGAGAGAATCACTATTTTATAGCTAGTCATATTTCTATCATACCTGATAATTTATATTTTCTGGGAATAACCAATGACATGTTTTAAAAGTCCAAATAAGGGAAATAAAATAGAATAAAGTAAATATTTTTTTTTACTCAGGGAAATAAAAAATTAGCATCTTGCAAAAGTTATTGTGTGGCTCAAAGGTTTTATGGGGAGATGGATGGTGAGGGAATGGAAGATGTTTATATGTCTTGGACTCAAAATATAAATATCCAGATTTTACTGCTTACAAAACACAATTTTTATTCATAATGGTGGGTAGAACAGGGCAAGGAGACAGTAAGAAGCAAAAATAAAAAGGTTCTTTTTATTGAGGGTCTTTCTAGCTACTTCTACATGTATTGCTTCATGCTTGGTGTTATTTCTAAAATCGTTTACTTTATTGCAATAGAAACAAAAATAATCCAAGATTTAAATCCAAGTTTCTATATTTCAATTATGAAATATACCCTCCATTTTTAGCCTGATAAGGGAGCCTAACCTGGTAAAAATGATTGTTCTTAAAGCTATGGAGACCATTGTGTCACGGTAGTTAAAATCACGTACAACCACCTCGGACCAACTGTATTCAATAAAATTATAAGGGACAAATCTATGTCTGAAAATGAAGGCCAACCTTTACAAAATATATTTGATCTTTATGTGTACATAAAATTGTTTGTGCAAATAATTTTGTTGGTGCAAAATGTATGTGCAAAAATATAGTGTTTTTTTCTTTACTTAAAAGTAAAGAAGTGGGAGAATACACACAATGCCCATAAACGTTCTAGTAACCTCCCTTTAAGAAAGAGATAAGTGCAATTCAGTTTGTTAACAGGCTCTCTAAGAAGAAAACAAGACTCACAGTGGCATTAAATAGTAACTGTTCTACCAGGAACAAGTTGATAAAAAATATGCCTTATTTCAAAAAGCCAAGGCTGGAGCTAGCTGTTTTCCCATTTATTACAAATCACCATGCAGAAGAGTGAAAGTCACTAAATCGCTTAGGCTGAGCTTGAACTCACGATCTTTCTGCATCAGTCTCAGACTGTTGAGCGTACACACTTTCTTGTTGGTGCTGTTTTGTTTTGTATTTTTATCCTTGGCATTTTGGTGGATGATGCATTGTTACCCTTTCCAGTGCTGGAAAGATATCTGACATATGTAACTTGAAGGAGGAAGGATTTCTTTTGGACAGCAGTCTTGAAGCTGCGCTCCATGGTGGGCTGGCTGCGCTGCTGTGGGCTGAGCTGAGGCGGAGCAGCTTGGAGGAGGGCACGGTAAGGACAGCGTTCACCTCATGGAGCCTGGGAACAGAGAGAAAGGAAGTCAGCAGGCTCGGAAAGGGCCCGCCCCGAGGGCTTCCCTGAAAATCCAAGCCGTGGTGAGCTGTTTCCTCCAACTGAACCCCACCGTCCCAAGCCAGGAATTCATCAGCGGATTAATTCATTGCTGGCGCTAGCGCTGTCCTGATCCGGCCGCCTCTCCGGCCTCCACCGCTGAGCACTGCTGTGCTGGGAATCAAGACTTGAATGAATACATGTGTGTTTGAAGAATACTCACTATTTTACCCATAATAGATAATTCAACATTTCCTTGTACTATTTTATGTTTCAAATGAGTTTCAATTTCCTGGTTATTCGATTGTGTTTGAATTCTAACAAATTTCAAAATGTTGAAATATGCTTGCAAGCCACTTAAATGCTTTTCATATGAATTGCTATTCATTAATGCTTAAAGTGTCACATATTATCATTGGCTCTACCACAAATACTAAAAGCATCCTTGTTTCTATGGATGAGGGAATTTTCTGGAGCAACAAAGTAACATAAGCAGAAGCAACTTCTTCAAATCAATTGTAAAACTAGGGATTGATTTGATCATATGCACTCGGCCTCCTGTGAGCGCCACCCTGGCCTCAGACTGGGAATACGCAGGTCTGCATTCCGGTCACACACGGAACACTGGGGGTACAGGTACAGCCACAGCTGATGAGGGGGACATGCAGGAGTGGAGCACTGAGCTGTTGTGTGGCCTCCCTGAAGAGGCAAAGGGAACCCGTGCTACTGACTTCCCTGCCTACTCCTAGTTTGACCTGAACACAAATGCACACATACCCAGTATACACAGGCAGCACACATTACATGCACACAAGTATACCCCATATTACACACACAGAGCACACACATAAACAACACATTACATACACACAGTAAAGTGCACACACATACATACACACAAACATACAGGCACTCACTTCTAACAGTCTTTTTATAGATGTCTTTTTTTATAGATGTTATCGATGTCTTTCTTCCAACTATTTATGAAATAGGCTACTTGGCACAAGAAAGCAGAAAAAGAGGACTGGATAGATCTGCTAGAGCCCTCATTTCCCCCTAGAAGGCCCTTTCTAATTCATGTTGTGGAGAAACTGTTCACACAAAAGCAGCTCTTGGTTCTGTCTCGCCTCCTACCAGACTAATCCCACAGGAACACAGCCAGGCTCAGCTGTTAGCTAATTAGTCCACAGCCCATCGACTTCTGCAGAACATCCAAGGAAGTGATCCAAGGACAGAGATGGACCAGTTTGAAAATCAAAAAATAACAAAAAGAAAATCTTGTTTCAGGCAAAATGAAAATGTGGTGTGGTCACTGTTAAAATAAAAAAAAAAACCACACTTAAATGCTTCTATACTTATAATAAAACACCGTTTGGTGTTCAGATAAGCAAAAATCATCCCACAAAAAGGCATGGATGCTTTCTTCTCTAAAATATTTTCACTTCTCTTATTTATATAATTAATGAAGTATATGAATTGAGGTCAAAGAGTGCCAGTAATCAAAAGCAAAATTAAGACTCAATCTAAATATCAAAAATCCTTAAACCATCCAGAATCACAATATAAGATGCTGCTGCCCCCATTTGAATGTAAGAAATACAGGCTTGGTCCACAGTTCGCTCTCCCAGAACAAGCTATGTAAGGGCTTTTGGTGCATGCTGGAAGTTGAGTGGACAGTGGGAATTCAGTGTGGTGTGCAGAGGGCTATCCACATCAGGCTTTGCAGAAATGCTGGTGTCTAGTGGTGTGTCATGATCATCAACATGATTGTTACTGCTATGACTTCAACGTATGTGTCTCCTTAAAAGTCGTTGTTAAAATTTGATTGCCAATGTGATAGCATGAGGAGATGAAATCTTCATAAAGGAGGCTTCAATGTCCAGGTTTCTTGCTCTCCTGCTTTCTATGAAGATAGAAACAAGGTGCTGCTTAGAAGAAAGCTGCCCTTACAAGGCACCACTGCCAGTGGTTTAACCTTGGACACTCCAGCCTGTAGAATTATGAGAAATAAATTCCTCTATGAATTACCCCATCTATAGTATTGTCTATGAATTACCCAGCCTATCATATTGTCTTACAGCAGCACAGACTAAGATCTCAACTACTACAGACAGCTAAGTAGAAATATTATAGGCAGTCAGATAGGGCAAAGATGAAAAATCGTTAAAGCTGCGACCAGACACACAACTGTTGAAATCCAGGCCTCGAGATAAGATGGAGTGATCAGGCCTAAGATAAATAGTTGTTATGGTTTGTGTCTAGTTGTCCCCCCAAAGTCTTATGCAGTCATGGGGCTGGGACTTCTAGAGTTTGAGATTAACTCATGATCCATTGGGATTATGGGTTTTAGTACTGCTGGGATTGTGGGTGTGAATACTACTCCCATCTGGGGCAGATAGTCTGAATGCAATATAAGGGAGACAGACAGACTCTATCTCTGTAGCCGTTGTTGTTGTTGTTCTACCACCATGGACTGCTGGCCTCTGCCCTGTGCCTCTCTGCCTTGGAGCTAGTTGAGTGTGGACTGAAACCTCCAGTAACTGTGAACTAAATAAACTTTTCCTTCCTTCATTTTGGGTGTTGGGTATTTGTCCCATCAAAGAGACAAGAGTAACTGAGACAATGGTAGACATGGTCTAATGAAGTCTAGACAGACATCGATCACTTCAGTGGGTGACCAGATCCTCAGACTCATCCCTTCCTCAAAGTCTGTCTATCTGTCTGTCTGTCTGTCTGTCTGTCTGTCTGTCTGTCTGTCTCACTTCTTCCATTGTTCTTTGGAATTCATTTTTTACTTTGGGGAACACCGCTTGGCATACTACACATCTAACAGGACTTACCATGTGTCACCTACACATTGGAAAGGCCCCCATCATCACTTCTGCACCACTGCTGTCATCCTCAATAACAGCTCTTGTTGTGGACCAGCAGTCCAACAGCTCTCACCATTGTGACTCATGCCATAGATCAAATTCACTCGGCCACTAAGGCAGTCTTTGCTAAATCTTGACTAGTCTCTCCTCGCTTCAAACTGATGCCACAGTTTGAGTCTTCAGTGTCCTAGGAGGCTGATGTGTTAAAGGTTTGGTGGCCAGCCTGCCATTATTGGGAGCAGGTGGGACCTGTGGAAGATGGAGCTTAGACCACTGGACACTGGAGTGGTGGCCTTTGGGGAGCATCTGGGCCCCAGCGCCTGCTCTTTCTTGTTGCTGTCTGCTGTGAGGTAAGTAGCAGAAGGGATGAACTGACTGTGACCTGAAACCAGAGAAACTTAGAGGTAGAATAGACTGTTCTCCTTCTTAAAGATTAGCTGTGATATTACCTTGATTAGCTAGGCTAGCTTAGATATCTTGGTAGACTGTGATATTGTATCACAGTAGTAGAAAGGTGACCCGCACGGTCTACTCAACACAAAATTGGACGTAACTCTTCCCTGATCTGTCTCCACCCTTCCGCCACAGATACCTGCCTCACACTTGGTACTCCACACTTAGTTCATCCTTCTGGAAACTCTCTTCTCTCATTTATCCAAATTAGGTAATCTACTTTGGACTTCTGTGTGGTGCTGTATCAGTTACTCTTCTCTCATTGCTGGCACAAATACCCAACACCCAAAATGAAGGAAGGAAAGGTTTAGCTACAGTTATTGGAGGTTTCAGTCCATGCTCAGCTGGCTCCAAGGCAGAGGGCACATGGCAGAGGGGACACTTTCACGGTGGTGGCAAGGAGCAGAGAGCACAAGGGACAAGTAGTGGCAACCATGGCTACCAAGAGCAAGTCTGTCACCGTTATGCTGCATCCAGGTTCTCCACCACAGGCTGGGTGTAGCACCCACACCTACAATCCCAGCAGCACTCCTACCCATAATCTCAGACTTGATCATGAATTAATCACAAGCTCTAGAAGTCTGCCCCATGACTACAGGAGGCTTTGGGAGGACAACTAGACACAAACTGTAACATGCTTCATTACCTAACAAATTTTATTAGTATTTTCTAAAGAACTGAAGTCCTATTTTGGTGTTTGACAATGGACACTCAGCACACGCTTGTTAAGTGAGGTAATTAAATTTAATGGTTAAAATAGCCATCGGATTCTCTGGGTTTGAATCACATTTCTGACACATGTGGAAGTTATCCAACCAGTTTGCTTTTCAGATTTTTCATCTATAAAATGGGAATAATAATATTCCAGGGTTATGAGGAAGATTAAATAAGTGAATATATACATAAAGAACCTAAAACAGTAGCTGGCACACGAATGCTATATAAATATTGTGTATAAAAGAAAATGCTCAAAGAACATAAAACAGAAAGAAAAATCATGTTTGCGAGAAAAAGTGCTAAACTAATAATTGAATTAAAAATACATGAACACAAAACATACAGACTAACAGAAAGAAGCATTTCTGAACTTCCGCAGAGGGAAGGATGATTTAGGCCTAGCAGCAGAGGACATAAACTCTTTAAAAAGATTTTTAAGGCTTGAGAAAGTAAGATCACTGTCCGCAGCAGGCGCTTTCCGAGTGCTGAGCACACAGTGGGTCTCTGCTGTGTGCCCTGGCAGGCGGCCCAGCCCTGGGACACCTGCTGCCATCCAAGACCCACTGTGACAACCATATGTACCAGGCAAATTCTCAAACATATTTGCAAATGAGATCACATCTGCTTAAGCATTTCTTGGGGCTGGGAAGATGGCTCAGTGGAATAAGCGCTTCCCTGGCAAGCGCAAGAATCTGAGTTCAATCCCTGGTTCTGCCAAAAAAAAAAAAAAAATCTTGCAAATGGACAATACATACAGGTACTCCAGGCAGAAAGTACAGCAAGCCCATAAAATGTTTACACACCAGGACTGAGGTCAAGGCACGGGGGAGACAGGCAGTTCACTGGGCATCTGCCAGGGAAGACAAACAGGAAAAGGACAGACATCCCCAAGCCAGGAGCCTGGCCCTGGCTAGCACCCAGGCTTGGACTTTCCAGCCTCCAGGACTGAGAATAATAAATGCCTATTTTTTAAACTACCCAGACTGGATTACAACACCTCATGATGAGGTAAGAAATTAATATACACTGCACATTCTCTTCCCTTTTCTGCCTCAAGTTTTAGAAGTTAGTGGGGAGAATGTAAACACTGGAGCCAAACAAACGGGCTTCAGTCCTGCTTCCACCACAAACTTGCTGGGTAAGTCCTATGTTTCTTGACATCCACAAAATGAGTATGCTATTAGGCTAGAGGTAAGGAGGAGAGATTTGACAGAGCACTGAGTGGTGTCCAAAACATAAGACTTGCGCAAAATGCATGAATCTGCTTTGTGAAGTCCCTCTCTGTTCTGGCACTTCAGATTAATAACATGCACCTGGAAAATGTTCTACTCCATTTTATTTTTAACTCTAACTAAACACATCTAA
The DNA here is from genome assembly GCA_002564305.1 of Octomys mimax. NCBI lineage: Eukaryota > Metazoa > Chordata > Mammalia > Rodentia > Octodontidae > Octomys > Octomys mimax. The sequence goes on from NDGM011068632.1 coordinate 10,407, forward strand.
TTATCGAGTTTAGAGACCGAGAAGGAATGTATTATGCTTAGACTGCCTGTAACAAATTATAGTTTTGAGGCTCAATGAAGGAATCCTGGGGGGCCTAGTCTTTTGGGTGCCACCTGAGTGGTTTATTTATAATTCCAGTAACAAAGGATCACAGACAGGCAATTATCTTGTGCCTTGCATCTAGTGAAAGGAAGAAAGCAATTACTTTGATAGGCAAGCTGGATGTTCATTTTTATATATGGACTATCATAATTTAAAAAATTACTTAAAAGAAAGCATTTAGAGGCAAATTTTAAAATCTATTTTGAAGTCTCTCCACCAATAGAAATGTACCTGTAATTGACTCTGCTGCTTCCACTTTCCACTTAATATGAGGCCTCGGCACTAATAGCTTCTTCTTGCTCACAGTTTGTTCTTTAGAGACTATTTTGGGTGCCCTTATGTTTTTATATCAAAGGGGTTTTTGAATGCTGGGTAGAGAGCTTTGCTAAGTACTGTAAGCAGCTGGAAGTGGCCCGGCTACTGGAAACAATGTTTTTACTTACTTTAATTTTATGGTTGTGTACAATAACACATACACAGCGAGGAAATCTCACCCAACTTTTCAGCCACTGTGCCAAGTCAACTGATGGTAGGGGAACATCATTGAGATGTATGAATTAGTAGCGCAAACTTCTTTCCAGCTACCTACCTTTAGGGCTTTGCTCCTTTTCCCAGAGCATCCAAAGGAGGGCCTGAAGAGCACTGGAATAGAGAGTTTCACCTGCTTCTGATGAGCATTCTGCTCCTTGTGAAGTTAGAGTGAAATCTGGGGCTTAATAATACATTTCCTTTCCCCTTCTATTTATTCTAATTCATTCAAATGACAAATTATGGAGATTTAGTAAAAAATTTCCAGTTGAATTTGTGAATTGTAATTATATATGCAAAAATTAATTAGAACACATTCTGTAATTCATGTATTTAACTGATAGCCTTGTCTGAAAAGCTGCGACCAACAAATAGCATCATATATGCTGTTAGAGGTTGATTATCCCTTGTCTACAGGAAAGGTTGGTGTGTCAAGCCTGAGTACCTCAGAGGTGACCTCACTGGGGCTTTATAGAGGTAATTAAATTAATGAGGTCACCCCAGAGAGAGCCCTAATCTGAGTGCTGTTCTTACAATAGACAAGCACAGATAGAAGATGATGTGATACAGAAAACATGACCATGTATGAACCGAAAGTAGGGGCCAGCAATAGGTCTTTCCTCACAGGCCTTGGAAAGAGACAACCTTGCTGCCACTCTAAGAACTTCCAATCCCCAAAGCTGTGTGTCTATGAATTACTTTTGTTTAACCCACCCCCAGGTATTGCTGCATGCTTACAGCACACATAGAAAACTTACATTGATGCTTTATCACTGATATTTCTGAATTTAGACAGTATGTTGTTCTGTTGATACTAACTTTGAAATTCTATGACAAGAGTAAATTCCAGCTGAAAAATTCAGTGATACTGTTATGGTACTTAAATATTCAGAGAAGTGTTTAGTGAATAAATAATTTGCCACTATCTGTATTTGCCTTTATGGACATAACACAGCACTTCTAGGACACATAATTTATAGGATCATTTTATAGTATTTAACTAAGAAATCAAATGCAGAAGAGTACAAGAGATCTGTTCATGCATTAGAGAGCCAAAGAATCCAGCTGAGGGTCTGGATCCAACAGCAGTGTCCTTCACGAGTCCAGCTGGAGGCAGAGCCCACAGCAATGTCCCATGAAAATCTGTACCAAGGATCTGCACTGGAAGACCCCAAGGCCAGTGCTGGAAGCTGGGTGCTCTGCACCAGTGGAGTGGAGGATCTGCACTGGAGCCAGGAAGCCCTCAGGAGAGCCAGGGCAAGCCTCAGCTACAGCAGAGGCCGGAGCCCTCGGACTCTCAGAGCCAGTGTGACAAGCTCCTGCAGGAGATGCACTGGCATGCATTTTCCCCTCCAGCTCTCCTTTTAGGTTGCTGGCAACCAGCCTCAGGTGGGCCTTCCACCCAGCGCCATGCTGGCTCCATTCAATTGGTGTTGCACGGTGTTGTGGTTTGTGTCTGGCTGTCCCAGCAAGCCTCATACCATGAGGAGGTTGCTTTCTGGAGGTGGCAGATGCTAGATTATGATTGGTTCATGGTCTATTGCTGGGATTAGTGATGTGCGTGCTATACCTGCTGAGCATGAGCAGCCTGCCTACAACATAGAGGAGGAAAAGAGGCTTGCGCTGCCCTTTTTCTTCACTGCTTTTGCAACCTTCCACCATCGTGAATGGCTGCCCCTTTGCCACCCTGCCCACCCTGCTTGGGAGCCAGATGATTATGGACTAAACCACCACAAACTATGAGTTAAATAAACCTTCTCCCTTTTAATTTGGTGTCAGGCATTTTGTCCCAGAAAGAGAGAAAATTAAGTAACTTAGACACAAGTTGAACATTAATTAATCTACCACACAACACTGTAATACTTCAAACTTATTTAAACAAACTCCCTTTGTGGTTCATTTCTCAACAGGAGGCATAGGACAGATCAGATCTTTCATCTGCGTTCTTCCAGATGTTTGGATGGAACAGCGCTTGTTTCCATCTGAGTGCCGGATTCCAACCTCTCCTTGAGATATATCTATACCAATGTGCCATGGCTTCAACTATTACTTATGGAATTCCTGGTTCCTGGCTATATTCCAGCTTAGAATTTTTAAATTCCTGGATGCAAAGTTCTACCCATTTTTGTCTCTGACCGCTTTGCTCTTTAGTAGGGGCCAGTTGAGTTATCCAACAAAAGCTAAAATTTGGTGAGCAGACATAGGTGTAAGGGATCTGTCAGGTCTTAAGAAAGGGATGAAAATACCCAGCAACACCAATGGAAAACAAATAGACACTGGTGTCGGTCTGCTTTTTTCTCAAACCTCAGAAACTTTTTATTCAAAAGGGCAATAAGCAGGTCAACTCATCTTTGTATCTTCAGAGAATAAATTCCTGAGTAAAAAGCTGGAAGAAGTACATTGGTGGGCACAGAGTGCCATGAGGAAATGTGGATGCAACCAGAGCCTGCGATTCATACTGCCTTCCCAATTGACACTAAGATACATGGGAAGGAGACGACTAGGTCAAGATGACCTACTCAGACGGGAAGGCTGCACAGTAGGAAGCAGTTTTCTGGGTCATAAATTAAGCTAATTTACCAGGGAGCTCTATAAGAGAGGCTGCAATGTCTATTAGCCACGAGAGTGGGCACCAACATCTCAGGGCGAGACTTCAGTTGTACCTTTGAGATTTACTTGCTGTGTAACTTCAAAAAAATTACTAAATACTCCCAAAGTTCTGTTTTCTCACTCTAAAGCACATAAAAAAATTATACTGGGCTCATAGGCTACACCAAGGAGAAAATGTGAATGTAAACACAGCAGTATCTGGTGCATAGTGTGTGCTTTGCACACGTTAGCTGTCCGTGTGTACCACCTCGTTCAGAGAGGGACACTGATATGCTTTTCTTTTTTAAGTGACTATTCCTTTTTATAAGACTATATTTAGGAAGAAAGAAAGGATTTGAAGAATGCAAATGGGAATAAGTGTTAGAGTGACCAGGGAGTGTTGGAAGGGGGCCATAAAAGAAAGATGCCTTATGTACACCTGCAATCTTGCCCACGACAATAAATGTAATCATTATGTGCTGTAAATGTGCACTAATAGGACAAAAGAGAAATACCAGTGAAACAATATGTAACATAGGAGATACTAATTCATCATTTTTTTTCTGTAGTAAATAGCCTTTATGGGTTGTAAAAAGAAGCCAATGAGGACTGTGACAGCTCATACCTCTGCAGTGGTGTCTGGAAAGCTGGGTCACTCCTTCAAAAGTCAGCAAATTTATTTATTTTTAAAGAACACAAAATAGTGACAGAAAAAAGTAGCATTAGGAATGATGCAAAATTTCACTAAACAAAGTGATAGGAATTCAATCATGGTTGCTGTATTGCATGTTTTCTTCAAATTAGTTCTTTAGGTTACCACACATAAACATGCAAGATGTTTTACAGAAAAAAAAATATTTTGCAGATATCTTGTATCATGAAACAAATTGAGGTTGTTGAGCAGAGACATCCAGTAGGAAGAGATTCTCAGCAAGAGCTATAAAAAGATAAAGCAATCCACAGCACAGTATGCTTGCAACTATTGACAGTTTTAGGTGTGCTGCTGTTATCTCCATTAATCCCAAGACTGTCATCAGCTGCTGTGTAAAAGGATTAAGATGTGATATATTGCTGGATATGATTTACTAAACTTCATTGAGGATTTTTACATCTAAGGATACTGATATTGGTTCATGATGTTAGCTTTCTGTGTGTGTTCTTTGGCTTTGTTAACAGGAATGAGAATCTTTAAGATGTGGGTATTCCTATTTACAAAGAAGTAATCCAACAAAAGCTTGCATAAGATTTCCAGTTTTGTTCTTTCCCTGGAGAAAGTTATTTGTCCATCACCTGCAGAGGCTCAGCTTTAGGCCTAGAGGCTCAGATTTGCCTAGAATTCCAAGATTAACTGGTATTCAAAAGTGTATCTCACGTTGCTCACCTCCTTAATGGGACGAGCACACCACTGTATTCTTCTCATCACAAGCAGCAATCTTTCTGTAGGGGTCTAGGGACTACAGTGCCTTCCGGTTATATAGATTTACTTGCCTTAGGAACCCTGCCTTGCTGGTATGAAATACCCTGACCTGCCCCTGTGATCGTTCTTACAAGTACAAATATCTAGATACTTTTATGCACCTCTACCCAAACCAACTCTCTCATGAATGTATTTTACAATTGAACTTAGTTCACAATCAAGAGTAGTGCCATGCAAAACCTCATTAATGCTACTAAGATTTTAATAAGCAGTGATTAAGGGCCAAAATATAAGGCAATGAGGTTCCCCAAGAGTAAAATATTAGTTGAATGTACTATTCATTGTATTTTTATATTTTTGCTGTACTGTGAATTGAACACAGCTATATACCCAAATCTTTTTTTTTTTTTTTTTCTGAGACAGGATCTCACTGTCTGAATAGAGAAGGAATAGGATCCTTCTCTATTCAGGATCTTGTCTTTGACAAGTTATTCAGGCTGGACTTGAAATTCTGCTTCAGCCTTCCAGAGGGCTGGGATAAAGGTGTATGCAGCCACGCTCAGCTCAAGAAATGATACTTTAAAAGTGAACAAAATACTGGATCAGCTATCTCACATTTATAGGGTCTCTGCAATGAAAACATACCAGGAAATAATGTAGTAACACAAAGAACACTCTGATCCCATCACATGAGCACTGATGACTTTCTAGTACTTAGTGAGCAAGATACCCTTACTGGGTAAATTAATGTCCTGTATGGTTTTTTCACGTTCTTGCCAAAATCATTTTTACCACTATAAATTCTTCTCTAACAGCACAGACCTCAATAATCCTTTGAATTTCTGTGACAATCATTAACTATCACATTCATCTGGCAATAACCACATAATTTTGAGAAGCTAATTATAATCTATTTTAATCCAGGACATGAAATTTCAGAGAATGGTAATGTTAATTACCCTGGAAAACTGACCTATATATGACACACAAAATTGTCAAATGCTCAACTATAAATGTACAAATCACAGCTTCATTTAAATTGTTACATTTCACAATATAAAGAAAAATCCTTCTCTATTCTAGGATGCTTGGAGAGCATGACTGAACTGACTGCAGGGGTCAATTTAAATTCACTACACTACAATATATCCAGGAGATATTCCATGGGATACAACTATAGACAGATGGAGAAGCGGGTGTGTGTGTATATGTGTGTGCGTGTGTGTGTAGGGGGGCACCAATGAGACATAAAGGTTATCTACTGAGGCAATGGAAGCCAAGTCATGATGTAGTCATCCTCGACAGGGAGTAAATTAAAACCACTTAGGAAAATCTTTGGGGGATTTATAACTTACCAGAGCAAGAGATGTTCTTTCATGCAAATTTCAGTGAGGATGGAAAATGGTAAAGTAGAAGAGACAATAGATCAGTGTCTCTAATATATAGGAAGAGGATGACATCCTTGAAATGGACTTTCATTATAATTTCTATGGAATACTTTTAAACAAAATACTAGGAAATATAAGTAGACATTTTAGAGCATCTTCAAAATAGGGTTCTACGATCTTAGCACAGGTAATTGTTGGCTGAATTTGAGCACATTACAACACCGCGAACAGGATTATCTCCGTATCACAATGAAGTGCTCAGCAACCTCTAAGGAGTGGTCTCTCTCTACTCCTGATCCCAACCATAAGTCCAATAGCAAGGTGGCGCAATTCCCAGGCTAGGGTGAGCATGTGAGCCTGCTCCGAGTCATCTGCTGTTGAAGGCTTCACTCCCCTTTGCTTCGAGTTCAAGTCTTTCTAAGCTGGGACGCAGCTCCGACGCACTGACTTCCAACACTTCTGGTCACTTAGCCCTGTGTCTCATTTATTATTTCTTATGTTTCAAATGTGGACACAAAAGGATAAAGGGAGAGTCCCCATCTATACATTTTGGTAAATCACAGAAGCTTGTGTTTCCATTTAAGACTTGTCAGAATGTTTGTAGCACTGACAACAAAAATGACAGTTTATTTCTAAAACAGTACATCAGTTGTAAATAGTGAATTTAAGAATTTCATTACACCCAAGAGTTACTCAGCTGAATAAATATTGACATGATGCATTATCACATACGCTCTCAATAACAGCTTTTACATTGCTGAATTTTGCCAGAAAAACAACTGTGAAAACTGGGCTCTCCATTCTGGCCAGGAATTTGAAGCAGTGACAAATTATTACCTCTCTATAAAGAAAGTACACAACAGGGCCATAAGCCCACTTTTCAGTATTCACAATCCTTTATTGTTCTATGAATATGTTCACTAAAAGGCAGCTTGTTTATGTTAATTACTGTTACAGTTTTCAAGCAAAGTGAGATCACAGAAATGGTCAATAGCAGCAACGCGGCCCATTTCAGATGCATTAATTTTCATTTTGGAAAAACATGTTAATTCTAGTAAAAATGATGGCAAACATGACTCAGTGTGGACTTCACAAAACTTAAGTCAGTGGCATTGTAACTGTGGACGCACTAATCAAATCTCAGCTTAACAATAAAGTGAAGAATTACGCATCAGTTTTGTGAGAAAAATGAGCTTCTGAAAGTGCCTATTCCATATTCACCTCCATGACTGCTTCACTGGATAGTTGTCTTTGAAAAGTGTAAATTTCATGGGAGCCGAGGAGATGGCTCAGTAAAATAAGCACATGCCTGGCAAGCATAAGGGCCTGAGTTCAATCCTCAGTTCCGCAAAGAAAAAAAAAAAAAAAAAAAAAGTGTAAATTTCAGAGAACTCATGAAAATAGGTCTGATGTTTGTCAAAAGTTGGAGACTATTTTGCAGCTTTAAAAAAATTATCAGTCCATTACTTAGACAAATTCCTGCCATAAGAAATAGTGAAGGATGTGGTCAAATAGTCTGGCTGAGTAAATTACTATAGATAAAACACAAACTGGTCCAAATTTCAATGTATCTGTGCTTTTACATAGCTTTTTCAGTTATTACTGCCAAAGAAATTTTGAAACCCAGTTTGTCAGTCTTAAGACTTTTGTAAAATCTGTAGCCACCACACTTAGTAACTGCTGTGATAATGGAGTGCACTTTGTACAATGCTTGCTCACAAGCAAAACTCCTAATCCTGCTTGACGGAGGGAAAACAAGGCGACGTTTGAACCTGAAGAGTGGAGTCCAAGGGTTTCCAGTCACACAAATGGGGACAACACACACAAAGGGTATTAATCACCCTGGGCGGCTCAGTGCAGCTGCACTGCACAGCGGAGCAGAAAAAAACATAAGGACAAGAGTAGGAACAGATGACTGAACAAAGCCCAGTGCATGAAGGGCTTCATGTTGTAGGTGTAGATTTTTATTCAGCAGAACTTCTGATTAGTAAGACATCACATTCCTGTTTAAAAAAATCCCCACACCATGTATGAAACAGGACATGGATAGTGGTTTTTGTGATAGTATATATAAAAATGTGAGGGTTTTAAGAATGGCTATGAGAATCAAGAGAATTTTATCACTAGTTTGCTATGACAAGAGAGAACAAACTAGAGTTAACACATACTTACCTTGGGCAGTTTCGATGTGGCCAATATTTGAGCTTTTTAAGAATACTTAATGGTTTAGTATTTAATTAATGATTTAACCATCTAACACTAAACAACAGTGGTAAAACAATTGTTAGAAGGGCTTATTGATAGCAATCAGGCAAAAAGAGGAGGCTACATGTTGTTTTGTGTAAGATTAAAAATATGGTTAGCAGAAATATTCTGTACTCGCACTCAGCCAGTCTAGAGTAGCACCCAATTATTTTGTTTTTATAATGTCCAAAATTTTAAATTTCAAACATATTTCAATCATGTAAAATTCCAATTATGTTCACACACATTTTATATTCTAATATGGGAGGTAAATCTTACTTTCAATTTTTAATTTTGTAATTCAATACAGAACATATTGTAGAAAATAGTGAGAAGTTCTCTCATTATAACATACAAACTTCTAAAATCAACAATGGATTCAAGAGCAACCTTATTCTTGTTCTCCTATAAAAGGGAATAACTTAATACTGTTGTGAAGAATGAAATTAAGTCAAACTACCCATCAAACTATATGACTCACACATTCAGATTCCCTTCTGGGTAAACTGCATGTCACCTTACTTCTGGTTTTATGAATGGCCTTGAGAACATTATGGTTTGTTAACTTAGAGTTACTCAAAGTATAATAATGTTCCAAATGTATAAGTCTATCAAGGTCCTTCCATAAAAATACATGCTAGTTTTCATACTTTAACATGAGGGATAGAGTACATGGAGTTAAATTTTCCATTAATTTTTCTTTCCCATGTTAACTCTTCAACACCTGAAACACTGACTCAAGAAACTTCAAAGGCTTCCTTCCATATCAGTGAGAGGGACTCAGCATTTCTGAACATACTTAAGCTACTACACAGTCAACGAGTGGAAACTAAACTGCACAACTCTGGAACATGTTCCAGGGGCTCTGACTCCTGGGACCTCATTTTGTTCTTCTATGAAGTGAAAAGTTGGCTTTTCACTAATTTTCCAACTAACTACACAGCAAATTACAGGCAACAATGCTTTTTACCTTAATTTATATAGTACTCTATACTCACTGAGTTAGAATTTGAGGAGTGTTTCCCAGAATCTGAATTTTAAATTTCCTGTTACATAAAGTTACACAGGTGGGGGACCTTCAGACCTTGCTAATTACTATAATGCTTTTTTCTCAATTTTTTTTCCTCTTCTGTAAAATGTCTTGGTATTTGGGAGTATACATTCATTTCCAGGGTTTACTACCACTAACTATTGATCAATTTAGATAATATTTACAATAAAGAGGATCAGCAGGTGTACTGATTAAGAGTTCAAATAAAAGTAGACAATATGATTTACAGTGTAACAAAATGTATTTTCATAAGTAATTATGGGCAAGTAATACATTTCAAGTATTT
>NDGM011068646.1:7556-17829 GCA_002564305.1 Octomys mimax
CTCTCTCCCTCCACTCCTCCTTCTTTGGAGGAAGCAAGCTGCTGAACTGTAGCCCTATAGAGAAGCCCATGTGGCAAAGAACCAAAGTGTCTTGCTACCCCTTCCTGTAGCCACTGAGGGTCACATTTACCAAAACCACTTGCATAAACTGAGTAACAAACTCATTTTTGTTGTTGTTGAGACAGAGCCCTGCTATGCAGTGCGGCCTGCCCTTGAACCTACTACGAAGCCCTGGCTGGCCTTGGTCTTATGGCTATCCTCCTGCCTCACCCTGCCCAGTACTGGGATCACATGTGTGTGCAACCATGCCTGGCCTGAGTAGCCAATTTTTGACTTCAATCAAACCATTCTACGAGGACAGCCCATTGTGTGAGACCTGCCGTGACACAGCCACCCAGAATCCATGCTCTTCTCAATCCCTGAACCTCACACACCTTTCAAGAAGCAAGTGAAGGAAGCAGTGAACAAAGAAACACACGCATAAGTGAATACAACCAGCAAGCTGGGGCTGGGCTTGACCTTCGACCTTCAACATTCAAGGGCTCTGCAATTGTCATCCTCACGCGTGCTGGCTGCTCTTCTAAAATCACAATTAGGACTCATTGTTTTCACTACGGGGGAAACACTCTCCCATGAAACCTAAAGGCTCAGCTTTTGGTTCTGCAGTTCTCAGATGTGCAAGAGGAGTGACCACAACAGACTGTTGTACAACACACACAGCTGTAACTCCTGCTTGTATCTTGGCTTCAGCTCACATCAAGATAGCTGTATGAATCTACTAATGGAAACGCATCAAAATGCACATATGTCATGATTCTCACATACTTTTACACTTTGCACACACTGCCACCAGGCAGATAGGCTTCAAGACACAGGATGAAAAGATTCGAAAGCCACTGATGACCCACCAAAGACTCGGCATCTTGTTTGTGCCCCCACGGAAATCACAAGTTATCGCTTCTTGGTGTAGTGAGTATAAAACTAAAATTGGTTCTCCTAAAACTATATCTTTACCTTTATTTTCATTGGAGTAGAAAATAAAGACAAGTAGAAAGCTCTCACTTATCTCTAAGTTACAAGTCTACCTTGGTGATCAAAATGTAGAACATTTAATGGATTTTATTTTTATTCTAGAACTGTTTTCAGTAGTTCTCCTTCCTTAGGTACTGAAACTAAAATAAAGCTCTCTCTATTTTATGTCTGTATTTGGTACTTTAGATTTTTGTTGATAAGGTATAAAATGAACACCCTGGATTGCAAATGACTCTAAAATGAGTCTTAAAATGGAGAAGTTGTAACAGCTACACAAGATATACATGTATAATGTCTTGGTAGACACCAAGAAGATCCAGTGTCCCTTCTAATAGATTTTTACAATGTTTAGCTATTCCAAAAATAGCTCATGGATGTTATTCTACTTATTTAATTTTATTTGATAGTGGATTACAGTCCCAAATCCTACAGAATACCCTGTACATTGATAAGAATTTTTGCTCACTATGTTGTATGATCCACACAGCTATTTCTTATGAAATTATCAATCTACAACAGGTTTACCTTATTCTAAAATTTTATTTTAAAGTACATATGAAAAAATCCTGCAATTAAGGTCAGGTTTGTTGTGTATTTCAAATCCAAGCCAATGTTTCAGAGCAGCATAATCATCTCCTGTATACTCAATATTTTTTTCCTTGACATAAACGCATACATTTAGGTAAATGGGAAGAACTGCTCTTTCATCTTCATTTAGCTTCCACTTAGCCCTGTTGTCACTTGACAATGTGGAAGATGAAAGCATTCAGGCCGGAAGCGGGGCACTGCCGGCGTGTGCAGGAGATTCATACAAGAAGAGGCAAGACTATCAACATGTTCCCGCGCCTCCCAAGCAGGAAGTGCCTCGGCTTGGGGCCGGGGATGACGCCTCAGCTAGAGGAAGGTGTTCCTCACGAGTGCAGCGTGCTGAGTAGGGAGCCTCTTTTCCCTTTGGGCACTCTCTCCTGAACAGCCACTCGCTAAGGAAAGCACGGATACGCTCTGTGTGCGGGATTCACATTACTGTTGAAAGTTACGATCATCATCATGCCATGATGTAGCTATCACTGTGTTTCACGCATCTTAGCATATCTGAGGTGCAGTTGAGGGTATCTTATCAACATATCCACTTTTTAAATGAATATGTCATTCAGTCTCATTTGCTTGCAAAATGGATTTAAAAATATAAAATGAAGTTTTGGTTTGGCAGAAATGTGCGTTATTAAAATACTTGAGAAACCAATGACTCTGCTCAATGTTTTTCTGTAATACTAAAGGAAGAGTTAACATAGAGTATATTTTAAATGTAACGTATAAGTCATGTTGATTTATTCTAGTAAAGTAAAAATCCATTGGAAATAATTCTTGACATTCAACAATAATTACTTCTGTACAACAGAAAATTCTATTGTTAGACATGAATAAAGTGGAATGCAACAAAGTATTTTATTAAATTAATGCATAACATTTTGGAGATTAGTTGTCACTTTTCAATGCCCTGTGTATTTATATGAATCAAACTTTAAATAAAATAGTACAAGGAAACAGTTTGTAAGATTATATAAATATAACATTTTCTTTTCTACTAAATCACTTCAGAATCTGTTGGAAATTTTTCATCTTTTTTTCTAAAACTCCTGGCATATTCTTGATTTAAAAGCTGAAAAATCACAATCCATAAATTATCTCACAGAATTAAGCATCTTTGTAGGCCGAACTTCGTAAAATAGTTATTTTTCAGTCATAAAATGACAAATCCATAAATTTTAGTGGAATAATTTCTTGGCACATATCTTGAGCTACGACAAAATTCTTAAACAGTCTTATCCTACTTTTCTTTGTTATTACAGTCTTTAGACAGAGTGCATTCTTACTCAATATGGCTCTCATACAGTTTACTTTACTTTTTTGACCTTTAAGAAGAAATTATAGAATAAATCAGTCAAAATGGCAAAACAGCCAAAGTAAAAGTAGCTCTTCTCCTCCTATCAAAAAGCCACAATGCAAAGTTTAGAAACTATTCAATCACTTACTTTGGTAGAGTTTTCAAGTGATTTTCTCTTAACTCCAAGATCCGCAATTTGACAAGTCTATAGAAAAGAATTTTTCAAAATTAATTTTGTTCCTGTACAAAATATTCACATGGTAAAGTGAATTATTGCTACCCAAATAACTCGGGTCAAGTATTTTTTTTCCTGTGTTTACAGATCTTAAAGAGACGTGCAGATTGATGATAAATAGCGTTACAGCAACTCTGGGAAGTGGCAAATCCCTTTTGCAAAAATAAAGATAGGTCAATGACATGCTTGAATCTCAGGCCTTCAATTTCTAATGTTTCATAAAAATGCATTCACTGTTAGATTTAATTTTGTGCATTCACCAGGTCACTGAATATGTAGTCAATAATAGCTGTTGTGTTCACCAAGACATAGCAATACTTTCCCTCCAGAACTATAACTTGAAAAGTAAACAGAGTGGTACAGAGGTAAAGAACTTGGACTTCGTGGCGGAATAGATCTGCGTAAAAATTTAGACTTTCATATTCTGTGTTCATATTCTGTTCTGCAAGTTAACTGACCCCTTCTAACTTCAGTTTTTTTTTTCTACATGTGGCTGATGAGAGTACTAAATTCATAGGATGGAATACACGAAAGGCATCCGGAGCACGTCATCAGTTCCCGTAAGTTATTGGTAATAACTCATTCCGTTAATCACACGCTGGGAAAATGGTGTAGCAAGCTCTGCGGCATCGACTCTAAGGCGTACACTTTCACATTTCTGAACGAGGTGGAAAAACACAGTTTTCACTGGCAAATCTGTGGCATCATCGGCCCTCGACAATGTTCGAGTTGAAAGCCACGCCCGGGCTGAGAGGCGCTCAGAGCTCCTGTTGCTTCAGGGACATTTGTCCTCAGGGACGCACCTCAGACCTGGCTGCTGAGACAAATCTGGGACATGTACTTGCTATTCATGTCTAAACAGCTTTTTATAAGGTACTCAGATGAAGCCAGTGCAGAACAGATAGGAACTAGATTCTCTATTCTTAAGGTTTTGGGAGTGGTTTACTATTTAAGTATTTCATCTAGAATCTCCTGTATGTATAGTGCTTTTAGTATTAATCTAGATCTCTTTCCACTTTTATTTTTCTGCTTCCTACTAAGCTTCTGATTTAATGTTAATCATATAACTCTGTATGCACATGAAATAATTCTTCAGTGGATGAACATATTGCTAGTAAACGAGATTTCTTAAACATATGTCTCAAATCTCCATGAGCATGATGATATTCTGAAATAGATACTAGATTTTAGGAGTACAGGATCCTAGGTTTTGGAAGGATGAACACATTTGTGTGATGTAGCGAGAAACGCGCACAAGCACCCCTGATCACACTCCAACCTAGCCTTGTGTGTGCGCCTGTGAAAGCACGACGTTAGCATCGTTAGCTGCACATGAAAGTTTTGTTATTTATTTAAACTTCAGCTTGTGCTATTTCACAAAATAATTTCATATGTTAAATTATAAAAGAAGCTTTGTTGCCTACATACACTATATTATATATTTTCCATTCAGCCCAATATAGTTCCTCTTTGCTCAATGTGACCCAGACAAGCTGAAAGGTTGGAAATCTGTGAATTAAAGGGACCTCACAAAAATCCAGGTCAAAAATTCAAAATTAGGCTGACAAATATTTAATAATCCAATAGTTCACAAGTATATCATAGCATTGGTCTGTAAGGACAGGGCTGCTTTCTTGGGCGGTGAACTTCCAGTTCATTTAGAAGTCAAGAAAATGCTCTTCTAAAATCCTGTGCGTCGTGCTTGCTTAGGCAAGTGCATGACCAGGGTTCGATCCCTAGCACCACATGCACGCCAGCCCTTCCACCATGCGCTGAGTTGGCCACCGAGACCGGGCGTGGTGGCGCATACCTGTAATCCCAGCATTGGGGAGGCTGCAAACACGAGGATCACTACGAGTCTGAGCTGCGTAGTGAGACCCTATACCAAGTACATTAAAAAAATACACACACACACACACACACACACACACACACAAAATCCTATGAGTTTTACACTGCCCAAGGGCACGGTGGTAACAGGTGCTGTGATGTCATGAACCACAAAACTGAGGGCAGCTGGGTGAGGTCAATGCGCTGTCAGTGTGCAGAGGGCGGCTGCTGCGTGCTAGATGGACTTCTTCCTCTGAGTTCTCAGTCCCGCACTAGCTTCCATAAACAGGTGCTGACGTATGTCCCTTGTATAATTTGAACAATTTCAAAGATGATCACTTAGAAAAGTGTAGGCCACAGTGAAAAATTAAAACACCTTGGCTTTTAAGCTACATATCTATAGGAAATAAAATTGCAGAGCAGAGCAGCTGTAAGTATTGAAAAATACGAATAAAAATGGAAGACACCCATAATCTCACCGCAGCATACCCAGTTACTAGTCTCATGAATATTCACATTAAAAATGTAGTGTATATATTTTGTTAGAGTATATCCCTAGATTTAATTCATCATAAGAACTAAAAATATATTTTTTCCTGATGTAAGATTATTAACTGCCGCATAGTATTATCATGCAGATGAATCATCTATTTATCCAACTTCCTAGACAGGTGCGGTTCCACCGTTTCACTTCATCAGTAATAATAAATACGCTTATCTACAAATGCTACGTGATATCTGCAGATG
The DNA here is from genome assembly GCA_002564305.1 of Octomys mimax. Classification (NCBI taxonomy): domain Eukaryota; kingdom Metazoa; phylum Chordata; class Mammalia; order Rodentia; family Octodontidae; genus Octomys; species Octomys mimax. The sequence goes on from NDGM011068646.1 coordinate 13,286, forward strand.
GCATGAGATATTTCGCGAAATGCATCACGAAGGCTGTGAGGGTTTTCAAAGCTTTGAAAGCATGCTGCGTGCATGAAGGTCGAAACACTGCCGTGCGGGGCACAGAACGGGAGCCTACCGCTGCCCTTCTGCCCTTGGGACAGCTTCCCCGTAGACCGGAACACAGACTCTCGCTGTCGACTTCACTCATGTCACGCTAACCCTTTTTGAAGGTAAATGTTTTCATGTGTCCATTGGCCATTCTGTTTCACTATGAACTGCCTTTTCATCTCATCAATTTTCCTCGAGATCTTTGTTTTCATATTTGTAAAAATTCTTTATAGGTTATGGCTATATGTAATTTGAAAATAGCTTCCTAATTTATGGTTTTACATTAAATGTTTTATTTCCTTATTTTACTATAAGAGTATCCAAGTGCTGCTGATTTTTAATTTTCTCTTTTGATTCTCTGCTTATAAAGGCATTTCACAATTTAGGGACATACATGTTCAAAAGAATTTCACCCAGGCCATCATCTGTGGTTTTACTTTTTTTGCTATGTAATTCTTTAATTCATCTAGAATTTATTTGTTTGTTCTCGTTACGTGAGAACCTAATTTTGCTTCACTTTTGCAGAAGTAAACTTTCTTGCAGCATTACCGGGGTTCTTGCATGATCATGGGGCCCAGCTTTAATCACACCTGTCACTTCTGAAGCCGTATCCTTCTCCGACAGCGCTGGGAAAGCACGTGCTGCAGGCGAATAAAATTGCATACCTTACATTTCTCATTCTTACCTTCCGAAATTGGCTGGAAGAAATTCAAGGAAGGCGTCATTCAGGTAGAGCTGGGTCAAGTTTAGAAGCTGCGTGAAGCCATCGGGGAGTCTAAAAAGGAGTTAAAGTTTTAGTCACTGCATCAGTGTTACTATAGAAACGGAGCAAAAATACATATCTCTGAGAAGAAAAAAATAGCAATGTAATACATTTTCCAACTCTCCTCTGGTCGCACAGGAATGGAAGGATTTACTGAGCATGTTGTTACAGCTTGAAAGTTTGGCCTGTCATTAAAATAAATGGTAACTGCCCACCGCCCTGCTGCTCTTCTCTGCTGAGACGGAAGTCACTGCCAAAGTCAGTGACGGCACTCCTACTGCTGGCCCTCATTTAGTCACACCAGTCACTGACCCTTTTTGTGGGAAACTCCAGGTGTGTGGCATGTTTTGTAATTGTGAGATTAACATGCTTTCCTTAACAGAACCTTCACATACATGGTCAGGGAAGAGAATCCATACATTTAATGATTTCACTCAGTTGTTACATTTTGTCTACATAAAACTGTGATGACAAAATTACTTAACATGGAAAAGGAAAGACTAAGTCGACAGCTTCACTGATAATTGCTTTCAATGCAAATGCGACACATTTTCACGTTACGATTCAGATTGGTGCAGCTCAAGCTTATTAAAAATGAGCAAGAACACTGAAAGATGATTAAGCAGTTCTATAAAGGCTGTTAGAGGAATCAGAAATTGAGATAACCTCTTTTGAGAGAATTTTAGAAACTCCATGGAACACTTATTTGAAATATTGCTAAAAATGACTTAATTCAAAGATTATGCAGAAGACTTTCCTGAAATAATGTTGCATTTTTTCCTACCGGTAAATTTCTGTTTAAACATGTTGATATCTTTGTGTATGGTCTAGTGGGGATCATGTTCTCTAACAAAATATTTCTAAATAGCTTTCAAATGTGCCTCTTGCTCAGATTATAATCTGAGCAAATCTGTCTTCTTATAATCCGTCTTTTTGTTTGCATTGCTGATGGAATGATTTAAAGAGCTGCCTGGCTTCTGTGCTGTTTCTGCTCCTCATTGCCTCTGGCTGCCACCCTGGCTCGATCTGTGGATGCGCTGTCATCAGAACCAGCAGCCACCCGGTGCTCGGGCTCCACTAGCTGCACGTCACTTCTGGCCACATTGCCTAGCGACAGTTGCCAGCACTGACAGTCCCCTCCTGATTGTGTCTACAACCACAGCTTTCGTGTTTCTCCTTCTACTCCTGGGCCGTGATATTTGAATTTAATTTCATGGCTTGTCTTCCTCTGCCCAGTCTTGGTTATGGAATATTTTCCTGCTAGTTTTATAGAAAAGAATGTATGTGTACACTGAATAAGACAAACAAGCGGAACAGAACCTCTGAGGTTCTCTAGGTGCCTCCCTTACATACTCTTGTTTACACCCTGAGTTTACACATGGCATGAGTCATTTTATTATTTAAAGAGCTTTCCTATGTAACCATTTAATTCTTTTTTTTTTGCGGAACCAGGGATTGAACTCAGGCCCTTGTGCTTGCCAGGGAAGCGCTTATTCCACTGAGCCATCTCCCTGGCCCCCCCATTTAATTCTTTTAAAAAAGAAACATGTTTTGTGGTTTTGCCTGTTTTTAAATATTATATAAATCTAATCACACGGTCTCCCTGAGACACATAAAAACCAGCATTAACTTTTTCAAATTCACCCATTTAGTGTAAAAGACCAGCCGAGTACCACATAGTCTGTCACTGCACAAGCAGCACAACTCAGTTCCTATTCTCTCTGTAATGAACTTGACATTTGTTTTTAGATTTTCGCTTTGCTGTTACAAGCTGTACTTGTGTGATATCACAGAAAAAATACCCTGGCATATAACTTTATAGGAAATTACTTACGGTACATCCCTAAAAGTGACTTTGCTGGGCCATAGGAAATAGAATTTTAAATTTGTTAAATGTAGCCCACTTTTTATAAAAGTAGTTATATCCATTTATCACCAAACTATCAGTGCATAAAAACTCTTCTTCCTATGATCTTAGGTACTGGTTTTACAAGATTTCCCCCCACTTTTATCAATTTGGCAAATGTGAAACTGTAATACCCTCTTCTCTGAATGTTTATGAACAGTTTTTTCATAAGTCGATCAGCAATTTGAGATTTATCCTTTTGAAACAATTTATTTTTTATTTTTATTTAACAGACAAGAAAAATAAAGACTAAAGACGATGCTGTAAAATGTCGCCAATGTCTCCCACCCCTGCTGCCCTGCAAGGTGGAGTGACTGTTGACCACTGGACCCGGCTCCCTCTCTGCATGTTCGCTCTGCTCCTAGAGCCTCCTCGGCTCTCACACACCTGAGGCAGAGGCCAGGGAAAGGGTGTCCCCAGAGCAGCAGCCCTCAGCTTCTGACTGGCAGGGGTACAAACACCTCACTGCTACCTCCCCTGCTCCTCACAGTTGTGCGCTGGTTCTGCAGCACACCGGAGCTCCCCTGAGACGTCAGCTCCCGTGGTCAAGGCCAACAGGCAGCAGGAGGACACCTCCCAGACAGCCTCTCCCAGGAACATCTGCGGAACATCTATTTTCACTTTCACTTCAACACACCCGCTTCTGGGGAATTCACACAAAACATAATTCGCGTTTCTAGATTAACTTCCAGCAATTCCTAACATTTTCTTAGGGCAGTAATCTCACACTGGATAAGAAGGTTGTAACTTTTTTTAAATGTTGGTTGTTTTTGCTACAAGCATCATGTACTAATTTGTAGTTTGGAGTTGGGATGTTTGAATATGACTTCATAGGGGATGTTCTCTTAAGTTTAACATCCTTAAAAGTGTATGAGAGGTGAGCTGGACTGTCAAGTTGAGTGATTTACGAGCCCCCCAGGGGATTCAGAAAGTGTCTGATTGGGCCACGGAGTTGCGACCTGACCTCGGGGAACAGCGTGCTGCTAGCAAGCTCCTCAGCCAGGACGCTCTTGCCTGGAGGCCAGGCAGCGCTGAGCCGGATCCCCCATACCGCAGGCCAGCTAGACTATCCCTTCCCTTGAATGTGGGTGTTGGGTGCTTGGTCTCAGCAACAGGACAGCTGATTAACATAGAGAAATTCGGTTTTTGAGAATAGGGGAGGAGGGGTGGAGGGAGCAAGGCAGGGAAGAGGGAGGAAGTTTATCTAACGCAGAGGTAAGAGGGTCTGCGAGGTGGGCCCGGAGATGCATTCTGGAGTGAGGGCTGCATATTAGAGTATCTGGAGATAAGATCTGAGAGTATCCACAGGGGGCAAGATTTAGAGGGACCTGAGGGTTCAGCTCAGACACCTGAACTTGGCCTAGAGGCATACAAATACTTCAGAAGTGAGTAATTACTTTTATTTATGTGTCTCTTTGCTGTAATGTTTTATAGTTCAAATCCTAATAACAGCACGGTTTTTTGCTAAATACATAGATGTTAGAAAGATTTCAATCGAAACTTAACTGCTGCCAGTCGTACAGATAACCCACTACTATTATGGACTACTGAACTATATTGGGTTATCTTACTGAATTCACGCACCTACAATATTTAAATGGCAATGGACTACCCATCTCTGATAAAACTAAACAGAAAAAGGGGATACAAATGGAGGACCATTTAAAATATCTGTATATACAAAATAGGATAAATATACAGCTACTTTCTCTTAATTCAATAAGAAGATTTGTACTAATAGTGTTTGCACAGGATATCATGTCTGCATCTTGTACTATGAATAAC
>NDGM011068648.1:0-10608 GCA_002564305.1 Octomys mimax
GGCAGGAAATAATTCCATTAGGATGAGGAAGAGACAAGGTGGGGTGCAGGAAAGAGAATCTGAGGAGACCTCTCTGGCTTCAAGGGGCTTTCAGGAAGCCCCCAAGATGCAGCCTTAGTGGTGTGTTCCTGGCCATACTGCCCCGTTGTCCCTCTTAGCCTTGAGAATCCGGATGGCTTCCTGGACTTCTGCCATGCTGGCCAGCTCTCCTGAGGACTGCTGCCTTTAAACACCAAGAGTTTGGTGCCCAGCAGAGCCACGGAGGATGTCCCGTTTATGACACGTAGCTGGCAGCACCCACTGGGCACATCTGGCTGCTCCCGGCAGAAGGAATTGCTTCTTGCTGTGAACTGTATTTCTATGCCCCCCCATCCCTCCCAAACACCCTCCTTCCCTCCACCTACCACGGAAGGGAAAAGGCTGCTTGAGAATGTGTTTTCAGTGGGCTCACTCAGAAAGAGCTCTGTGTTTGTTTTCCAAGTGGCCCTCTGGACTGTTGTGTCCATTTATCATGCCCCGCCACCAGCCCTCCCCCATGGCTGGTCCACCCTGCGAACCTGAACTTCATCAAACTGCTCCTAACGACTACCACATGGCCACGCAGGGCGCGGGGGTGGGGGCGGGGGCTGGGACTGAAGGAATCCTCCCCGGAGCACAGTAGCATATTACAATTCAATGGCTTAGTCATCAGAGTTTTCAGCCCCGGCACCAAAAAAATAAAATAAAATAAATGAATGTTCTGTGGGTCTCAGAGGAAGGTGGGGCGGGGGAAGGGAGAGGAGTGGTGTGGTTTAAGAGAGAAGAGTTTGTGCTGCTGAGAACAATTAGGGCCTTTGCTCAGAAATAACAAGACACACCACTGTTTCCCTGCTCGCTGAAGGACCGCACAGTGCCAAGGCTGGAAGGGCTGGGTCCCGTCACCACCTCTGCTTCAGACGAAAACGAAGCTCAGACAGGGCATGGCTGCTCCACAGTTGTGAAATGAATGAACAGTAGAGATGCAGCAGGGCGCAGCGGGCACACCTTTAATCCCAGTGCTCTGGGAGGCTGAGGCAGGAGGATGAAAAGTTTGAGTCCAGCCTGGGTGATTTAGTGAAAAACAGCGTACTAGGTATAGAGTTCAGTGCCAGAGGCCTTGGGGGCCATCCCCAGTGTGAAGAAATAAGTGATGGTAGAGCCAGGACCAGACCTCTGGACCCAGGCCTTTCCAGTCAGAGCTCTTTCCTCCTCCCTCAGGGCATTTTCCTTTCATCCTCAAGCCTATTTGGCATTTCAGGCAAAAGGGATCCCTTGGGGTTTTAAGAGCGTTAGCTCAGGGACTGAGAACTGCCATGATGTCCCCAAGAGACCAAAACGCCTGTCCACTGAGGGTAGCTGCTTCAGCAGCCCCTGCTCCTGTCTCTCTGTCTCCCTAGTGATTTTACAGGAGTGCAGGCCTTCCCCACCCTGCTTCTCCCCCAGTTCAGTGCAGAGTGGAACCTGAACATGTGGAAGCCAGGGCCCACCACTCGGCGTGCAAGTATTGTCAGAGGCCTGCCTCTGGAACAATGCATTACTTCTGTTCCTGTCGTTTCTTGTGTCCTGGCGTCTTCCTTGGGAGGAGTAGGCCAGGTTGTCCTCTCTGTTTGTATAGAGCTGAAGCCACTGAGTCATAAGGAAGTAGGATGTCTCAGTGAGTCTCGAGTGGATGATGGAAGAACCAGCTCTGCAGCGTGCATCTCTCCAATCTCCAGCCCTCCCCCTTCTGATTACCCATCCCCCGACCCCTTGTGGACTAAGGACACTGAACAGCGAGAGGAATCTGTGGGTGGGAAGAGGTTTTAGAGGAGAGCAAAGCCAAAGTCCTGTTCTGAGGAGGAGGAAGACAAGGAGCCTGGCTGGGCCATTAGTCACGTCCACCCTGAACCATACTCTGGAGCTCAGTGCAAACAGTTTAGCATCCCAGGATCCCAGGATCCCATCCCCCAACAGCCCAGAACAGGTGGACATTTTAGGTGACTGGCTTGGAGTCACCCTGTAGGTCTCTGATAGCTTGAAGAGAAAAACTGAAAAGAAGGCCATGAAAGGAGCCAGCCAAGTCCACTGAACATTGGTGGCAGAAAGTCCAACAAAGTCAGATTCTCTGAGTAGGCCTGAAAGGTCTCTCAAGAGAAGCGAGACAAATTCCCATGGATTTGGACCATTAAGCATAATGTCCAGAGGCAGTCGGTCCCCTCCTGCTTCCCTCACGTTACGGGGGGAATGAATGCTGCCTCCAGGCCTCCTCTTCTCCATGGCGAAGAGAAGGCTCCTTGGTCTACACACGTCCTTGGACCCTTCCTCTGCTGAAGAGTAAATGGAAAAGGTTGTCTTGGAGAGGAAGGTGTCGAACCCCAGTGCTAGAGCAAGGTGTACTGAGGGTGAGCGCATCTGGGCTCTGGGCCTAGAGCCCTGCTGACTGTACTTCTCGCTCCAGGGCTCCCTCCTCCAAGCTGCTGCGGAAGTTCTCCCAGTAGCCCTGGGACCCTCCCTTCTTCTCCTGCTAGATAAAGAGGCCTGGGGAGGCCTGTACTGCCTCCCTTGGAGAAGTTGTTGGGAGATTTTCTCAGGCAGACTGCTGATGTTACAGGTCAAACCCACAAAGTGTGGAAAGGAGAAGCTGCTGGGTCTACAGCTCCCAGCGGGGGTTGGCAGGAGCGCTGGGGGAGCTGTGCTTGTGGCCCACATCTCAGGCTGGGCCTGGGAAGAGAGGGCTCCCGAGAGCAGATCTGGCTCAGCAACCTGTCCCTCCGCTGTGCCTAGAATCAAGCCCTCAACTTGGAGGGTGCTCATGATATTGTGATGGAGCGTGCTGGAATGTGGTACTCCTAGGCCAGTGTAGGCAACCCCTAACCTACTCCCGTACCTGCATAGCTTCCAGCCTGCTGAGGAGGAGATGGTCACTACTAGGACAGCCTCAGGGAACCCTGAGAAGCCTTGGCTACCTGGTGTGTCACCTGTGACAGGTGACAGTACAGTTATAAAGTCTAGATCCAGGTATAGTGGTGCACACCCATTGTCCCAGTAGTCAAGGAGCTGAGGCAGGAGGATCGTGTGAACCCAGGACTTGGAGATCAATGTAGTGAGACTGTGCTTCAGAAAAAGAGCAAAGCCAGGCAGACATTCTGTTGGCCCATGTGGAAGAGGGAAATCCTCTCACCAGCGATGTTCTTACCAAAAGATGTATTTCAAGACCCTCACTGGCAGGCTGCCTGAAACCACAGGCTTTACCAAACCTTGTATCTGCTGTATTTTCCTATACGAGCACATAATGCATAGCCTTTGCAGGTATACTGTCGCTGTAACATTTGCAGTTAGAGGTGTGGCAGCAAAACTGACACAAATTTCCTTTTTCTTCACAAATTTCCTTTTTCTTCTTTCACAGATATGCTATTTTTACCATCTTAGCAACCTCAGTGTGTGAATTTTTTTTTTAAGTTATTAAGAACTTTTGCTTTTTAACCTGAACAAAGCACTGCATGTCTTCTTCCTGTTGTATCCATCTTGCCAGTATCTCTACTCTTGTGCTTTAGGGTCATTATGAAGTAAAATAAGGGCCACATGAGTACAAGCACTGTGACACTATAAGAGCCGGTCTGATAACTGAGACAGCCATTGAATGATGCCAGGGCGGGTGGTGTATACAGCGCGGATGCATCTGACGGTGACAGACTCGCATCACAAGTAGATGGCCTGAGCTCCCATGACACTTTGTAGAGCAACACACAATTGAAGGCTTACGAATTGTTTGTTGCCAAAATTTTCCATTTAATATTTTCACACCTCACTTGCCTGTGGGTAACTGAAACTGTGAAATGTAAAACCTCAAGTAACGAGGGCTTTGTTTAAACTATGTCCTGTCCCTACTGACCCTGCCACTGCTGCCGCCGCCTCCTCCTCTTCCTCCTTCTCCTCCTCCTCTTCCTCTTCCTCCTCTCCCTCCTCCTGCTGTTGCTGCTGCTTGCTTCTGTTGAGCCAAAACCGTTTATTTCTCTTAGTTCTAACCAGAACCAAAGTTCGGGAGCATGAAGATAAGTGTGGGTCTCCTGCACAGTTGTGGACCCCCACATAGAAGCCTGATCCCACAGTGGCCTCCCTGTACATCTACTGTGCTGTCTCCAAACACAGCATTGTTCAAGAGATGACGCTTAACCTGCAGATCACCCAAGGCCCGAAGCACCTAAGGAAAACCAGAGTTTTCCCCACAGCATTCCCGATACTGCACCAAGCCCAGAGTCGCTTAGCTCTATGGCCTTGACCTTAGCCCAGAACAGGCCCGGGGCCCACTACCTGCTTAGCCTGGCTCTGAAGCTTACAGCTCCTCATTAGTCGTCCCCTGGCACCTTCGTGTGTCCCTGCTCCAGCTTCCAGGCCCCTGGAGAATGTCGTGCAAGTTCAGGCAACTGGATGTGGAAGCCAATGCTGGGTGCTGACCTCCAGGCAGCTGAAGGTTCACAGGTGAAAACCACCAGGGAGAGGAGGCAGGAAGTGGCAGGGCACTGGTGTGGCAGGCCCCCAGTCTTACTGTCACCACTAATAATAGCTCTTTATTGCTAGGACAATGCTCCAAACAAAATGAGAGGAAGAAACAGTCCCTGCCGTGGGGCCTTGTAATTTATCAAGGCTAATGGAGGAGGAAGGATCACTGGGACGAGTTGGTGGGGGTGGGCTGGGGACAGATCTGGCTGCTGCTGGGGGTATAATTGGAAGATACCCACAGCTTTTCCGTGCATCACTGTTAGCTTTGTTGCCAGAGGACTGGGTTTCCAACTTCTCCTTTGTCTTATCTGGCCCACTGGCTCTAAGCCCCTTAAAGCCTCTGAGAAAAAAGACACACTGAGGCTTAAATCTTGGACCCAGCACAACAGATGACCTTGGGCATGTTCAGTCCTTTGCTTCTTAGCTTTTTATATCAGCAGAGGAAGAAGCCAGATTAGAGACCAAGAGAGTAAAAAGTATATGACAAAAGTGTTAATGCAGTGGGTGAGGGTTTGCTGCAGTTATCTTCATATTTGTTAGAGAAAAGATCTGAATGGCATGCTCGGTCCTGACTAGTGCCCCCGAGTGCCTGGGCGCTGTGCACCAGGGCTGCTGCGTTTCTGAACGGCATTTACTTCTCAGTCAAAGAGGAGTTCCGCGAATGTTTGCACCCTTCTCTACATGTGCATATGAGTTGGTTGTGTTTTCTCTTTGGGTATCGAATTCGTCGTACCAACAGTGCGGTGGCGTTTGGGGCTGGAAGGGCTCTATGCAAGCCGGCAGCCCACCCTGCCAAGTGGGAAGTTGCCCCCTGAAACGCTGGCAGCCAGGAGCTGCAGCTGTGTTGCAACAAGTCTGATTTAATTTGGGGGGTGGGACAGACAGCACTGTGTGGTGCTTCTTAAAAGCCAGAAGAATGCAGCGCATTCACCAAATTATGAAAATGGCTCAGCTTCGGTAGGGGAAGCCAGAGGAGGATGTGTGATAGCATTTTAAAAGGGTAAAGATGCTGAGAATTATAAATGTGTTATAATGCCGATGGTGCATCAAGTCTAAGTGGATTAACTCATTGCAGTGGAGTAAGCATCAGGGTTTCTTGAGGTACTTTTTCCTCTGGGCTTATAATTCTATTTTCATCTCTCTCATGAGAGATAGTCCCCCTCCCCCAGTGTTGCTTCCTCGGCTCCTGGACACAAGCAATCCTTCCTCAGCTCCTCTAGTGGCTGAGCCTATGCACGCACACACACACACACACACACACACACACACACACACACACACGCACACCCAGCTAGACCTCTCTGGTAATCTGTAAGATGGGCCAACGCTTCTCACCCTTATGGGTATAAGAACAAGTATAAGATGGGAATCCAGTCATGTTCCTCTTCATAGTTTTTGACATCACTACCTTTGTCTCTCTCCAATAAAAAGCAAATCAAAGAAAACTACTTCTGTCCTATCATGCAACTGCTATAAATCCAATATAAGCTAAATCCGCTTTCAAATGTGTGAGAAAAACAGGTTACTTACTGAAAGCCTAGGTCAGCTATGTTGTAGAGCACGTGTGTACACGTATCTGTAATCCAGTAGGCCTGGATCTCTCCTCTCTGCAGCATTATACTGTGTACCCCAGCTGACACACAGCCCATTCCTGCAGTTTCCCTGTTTTGACGCCAGTTTGTCTCTTTCCTCTAGACAACCTTTTAGGTTGTTCAGCCCAGGTGAGAGTGACTGAGACAGAAGACAGGAAGGTGCCTTGCACAGTTGGACTTTGACATTGGACCCATAAACGCACACAGGACAGGCGAGAGCATTTGAAGGAAGGGTGGCCGCAGGGGTGGGTGAGGGGCGGTGCTGGCTTCACCTTTTGCATGGTGCTGGGCTGGACTCTTAGTCTCCACGGACTTCCATGTATAAGTCTCTAAATTGAGGGAGCATGAATAGGATGCTTTAAGGAAAACCCATGAACTAAGTAACTGTTGGAGCCTCTTCCATCGAGGTCACCTGGCCAGATGGCCATGGAAGAGGGACTGTGAATCTCTTAGCAATCCAAATGCATCCCTGGAAGGAGGTAGGCATGCACTTCTGGATAGCGTCGAGGGAGTAACTCTATCTGGGAATCCGGCCACCTTCTCGGAGTGCTGGCCAGCAGCATGTGCCGACGTGTCCTCTCCCGAGAGCGTGCCGAGTGGCCCTCATTGAATTACCACGCTTCACGGCTGGGACCGTACATATTTATTATTCAAGAGGCACTATACTACCCCGTGGCGTGCAGGTACTGTGTCAGCTAGGATCAGATGAGTTATTGAATTCAGAAAGTCTTCATTTGGTATTCAGCTTGCTTCTCCCTGTTCCACTAGACTGCAGTCATTAGCTCTCGGGGTCTTTGGGGTTCCTGGCAGGAAGTGTCCAAGCACTGGATATTGGGTGCTGTTCTGGCCTCTGTGGAACAGGACAGGGGCACCCAGGGGAACAGTTGTTCCTTAACCTCCCCACATACAGTGGAGACACTCCTAGCTGGTCTGTTTTTCTTATGTTTTGTTCAGATTGGTTTGGGGGAAGGTTTGCAGAGATTCACTGCCTCTAGTCCGTGTTCTGCAGGGGCACTGGGCTCTAAACATAACACCATGACCTACAAACTCAGAGAAGACATTGAGGGACTCAGCGGCCCTCCTTCTGTAAGGCTCTAGGCCAAATCCCACCTGCTGACGGGGAAAGGTGACATCCTGCAATCCATGAATGTTTACAAGGCTGCATTTGGACCTGGCCCCAGGGGGGGCAGTCTGCTCGTGGGAAGGAAGGGAGCTAGTGAGCTAGTGGGGAAGAGTTCCACAGTTGTACATTTCCTCCCCCACAAACAAAGTTCTGTTTACCTTTTGCAAGTGTCTGTCATTGTTATCACCTGCTGGCCAAACTACTTCAAGAGCTCAGGGTTGCCGGGTGCATTTCCTCCCTGGCTGTCCCGACCTCATTCTACCGAGGCATTGCCACACCTGCTTCCAAACTGACTTGTCCAATCTGGCCCTCTGATCCTCCCGTCCTCAGTCGCCAGGAGAGCAACAGCAATAGCTGGCACTAGCAGCCGATGTCCCCTGAGTACTCGGACTCAGCCAAGCACATGAAGGGCAGCATCAGGCATAAGAAGGAGAGCAGAGCAACTGGGAGAGATCAGACAGGTGCGCAGATGTTGTGTGATGTGTCCTCCGCCACCACACAGGGACACACTGCAGTTCCTCAGTAAGAAGAGAGGAGATAGGCAGCAGGAAGAGGACCTAAAAAGGACTAAAATATGCTACGTTGATCATTATGTACTGCAACCATGTACTAAGAAAAATAAAACTAAGAAAAATTAAATTAAGAAGGAAAGAGCAGATGCATCTGTAGCGCTTTCCAGGCAGCAAGCCCAGGACTAAGGACCATACCTGTTTTCACCCACAGCAACCTTAAGAGGCAGGCATAGTTACTATTTCCATCTTGTACATGGACAACACGGAAGCACTACAGGATTGAGTAAGGTACAACACAAGATTGAACAACACGTGATTATCTTCAGCCCTCCAGCAGTTATGATTGATTCCATCTCTGTAAATCCTTGGCAGGTGTACTGCCATCTAAAACGGTGGAGAGGTACCTGCCCCTGCCTCTCTGTCATTGAAGAATGCAATGGAAATCCTAATAAAGCAGCACAGAAAAGTGCAAATTGTCATTCCTTCTTCAAATGAGTTGTGAGGGTGCACATTAGTGGCCAGTGACGTGGAATGAGTGAAATTTTCAGCTATGTGACAGCCCATCAGGTACGACTGAGCCCCTTGGTCTTGAGACTTTATGTGGGTGGATCAGATGGTGGTTCTGGAGAGGGCTCCTGATCAGATGTTCCTGGGGTTATTAGAGAACTCAACCTGAAAGCCCCACGAGGCAGCCAACGCTGCACATCTGTCTGGGCCTTGTCTCTCCAAAAGGGACCCTGAGGTGGCAAGGGAGACTGAGGCTGAATGGCCCATGCTAGTTGGGAGGCACTTGGAGGAAGTGGGTGAGTATCAGCAACCCTTGGGGGCGTGTGCCAGAGTCCATCATAGCCTGAAGATGGCTGCTGGTGTGTCGCCTCCTGCATTCAATGGCTAGGTGCCAGGATGTTAGAGAGGAAATCTTGACTGAGAGCTGAAGGCTTGGGGTCCCAGTGGCTTTGAAAAGAAAGAAAGGGTCAGCTCTGCTGGAGACAGTACTTGGGCTGTTTCACAAACAGGGATTTGAGGTTTGTCTTTGCATACTAATACAAGAAGCCGTCAGCCTCGTATGACTATTTAAACTTACATTTTAATTAAAATTGGAATTTTATTTCCTTTGTCACTTCAGCTACATTTTGAGCAAGTTAGCACTAATGACAACAGTGTTGGACATATACTGTTTCACCATTACAGAAAGTTCTAGAGGTTACCAGAGTCTTCTGGGGGTGTGACAGCAAGCCTGCTCTTTCCTAGGTTAGGTCCTGTGACCCCTTCTAGTCTAAAAGTTCCCCTTCACCTCTGACTTCCAGAGGCCTCCTGGAGACTTAGTTGCTTGAGTTGCTTTTGACAACTGCCAATTCTAATTGCTTCAATCATGTTTTTCTTCCCTGCTGCCATGTCTGTATGTGGCTCTTGCGTTGATTTTGATTTGATTTTTCCCTACTGGCTGAGGACAAGTAGTATGAGCTCATTCTAGAACAGTTGTCTTTCACATGTGTTTAGAGTAAACACAATTCAAGTCAGGATGAGCAAGTCAGAATTCAGAGGTCAGTTTTCAAACCTCTCTTCTTGAAAACCCAACTGCTCTTTGTAACTGATTCCTGGGACTCTTGGAGGTTGTTGCTTGCGTGGGGAATAATGTTGAAGTTGCAAGGTGTGTTTAGAACTTGTTTTAACTTCATGCCTACATCTGAGCTGCAGCACCTACACCACTCAGAAGGCCACGTGACTGTGGTGAGTGGCTGTCTGGGTCAGTCTCTTGGAGCCACCCAAGGAAGCTTTGGCTGGAGGCGGGACGGATTCTGCTTCCTTCTTTCGGCAGCATAGCTGTGACAGCCCACAAAACAGAACTTGCCAAGGAGACTTTTCAGGATGTAATTTTCCTTTTAGATGGTCCGTGGGTCCCTGGATTGGCCCTCTGGAGTATGAGGGTGTGTATGTGCGTGTTCATGTGTGTGCTTATGCGTGTGCATGTGTGTGTGCTTAAATTAGAGGTTGGGAAAATAGACTTTATGAACCATTTTTCATTTGGGAAAGAAAAATTATCACTGGCAGTATTGCCTTGCGTGTTTGGAACCTGACACCAGCCCAGTTTTCCTGCTCTGCACCCCGACTCACACCCCCACAGATTGCCCACACCAGACCTTATTACCGAGGTGACTCCCCCCACCCCAACGCCACCTCCTTTTCCCAAACAAACCTCCTCCGGCTCCAAGGTCAGAGCCCCGGACAGCTTTTCACACAGCCGCCATATGGTGTTTGCTTTAGCACAGCTCCACAAGCGACGTGTTATTGCAGTGGAGGTGTAGAAAATTATGACAAAACCGGGTTTGTTTCTCCGCTCAAAAGCCGAGGCTGAAATTGTGCAGTCTCCCTTCAAGCCTGACTCAGAGGAGGAAGGGGAGGGGGCTTCCCCAGAATTAGATCGCACACACCAGGTACCAAAGGGGAAGCAACGCCACAACAAAAGACAACTGCTTATACTGATAACTAGTGGCTGACAATTGTTTATTTTCTGTCTGCTTTGTTAAGTCCACATTTTCGCTGTGTCTGTCTCAGGTGTGATTATTTCTGTCCCTATCTGTCCCTCTCCCTGCAATAGATTATAAAGTGACCGTAGTGTGGGTGCCACATGAGCTGAGGACCATGACTGGATTTCACAGAGAAACGGGGTGGTAGGTTTGGGCCGGGGTGTTTCACAAAGCCTTAGCACCCACCCAGTCGGTGGATTCCTAGCATTTTGGGTGAATAACGATGTCCTAGGGATTAGATGGCATAACGATGCCTGGAAAGAAATCATCAGGAGGCAGGTTTCCTTGAAGGAGGTCAGCACGAAGTCTCATGTCCTCTTTCCCCAGTCACAGCTCCTAGGACAAAACTGGTGGAG
>NDGM011068738.1:0-11835 GCA_002564305.1 Octomys mimax
GCATTGACTACCATTTTAATTTTCTATTTATGCTTAACATATCTTTACTTGTTCCTAAAGCATGAATAAAGGAATGATATTAAATATGATTTTGAAATCATATTCTTTCCCCCCTCAGTTATTTTACATAAATTCAGATATATTCATTTAGGCACTAATGACAGCTGAATGATTAGATACACTGATTTCTTCATACCTTTGTCAATTCATAAGTTAACTTAATATTTGAAAATTAAGATTTTTAAAAAAGTAATTACTACCAATAATTTCATCTATACAATGAGAAAAAACAGATTTGAATTTGCTTTTAATGGAAGTGTTATGTATTTGTTCTACCTATGGATTAAATTGATTAGAATAGTTTAGACTGTTCAGAATATGTAGATTTTAGAATTTAACTTTCTCTTGAGTTTAATTTTTAGTAAAACTAGTCTTATTTGAATCTTCCCTTCTCTGTCTTTTCCTCTCTTTCCCTCATTATACACAGTTACCATAAATATATACCCAAGTAGCATAATGTGGGTTATTTTATAAAGATTTGAAGTTTCTTCCTTGTATAAATAATGTATTCTGAACAATGGTGGCTAAGCTGCTTCCTGGATTTTACAATGTACCTGTTCCAAAAAATCTACACATTGAATTGGAATTTATGACATACATTAAATGATCTAAAATTGATTCACTTGCACAAAGGGCTACATACCATCAACAAATGTTTTTATTTGACTCAGGCAAAACTTCATCTCCAGTTATACACACAAGTGAGCAGCACAACTTATAAGCATTTTAGGTGTGTATCCATTGTACTGATAGATACAACTAAGCCACATCTCTGAAGATTTATTCTTGAAACCTATTTCCTCTGTAGATCTGGTTGTTCCTTTGATTCCTTGTGTGATTGAGAAAATCCCATTCCTTTCTGAGGCTTCAGTTTCCTTACCTGGTAAATGAAATTTGTGAATTAGATATTTTTTTTTCTTCTGTGAATAATTCATTCAATTGTCTGATGAAATTATTTGCATTTAGATACAAAAGTGTAAAAGGCTAATATGTCAATTTTGGGGAATCACAAAACTACACTTTGATGTTTGCTACAATTACACAAGTAATCTTGAGTGAAGGGCTTAAAAAAGCTACAGTCATGTTTTTGTTTAATAGTCGAACTGGGATGCAGATAGTTTTGTTATCATTTATCCTAGCTTATTTGCATAGATCATTTTCAAATGAACTCTATTGTTTCCCAATGGCTTTTGGGCTTAAGTATTTAAATGCTGTCACTGTCAATAGTTACATTTGTTTTTCTGTGTGTATTACACAAATATAGCATATATTTTTTAATTCAGGGAACTCAGAGAAAATGGACTTGGTTAAGTAATGTATCTGTTTTGGTGTTGTTTTTTTTTTTCCTTCTTGATGAGGTGAAAAATTGTGCCAATGTATAAAATCCTGTGATAGGAAAATATAAACATTTGGAGCACACAAACAAGAGAGTAATCACATCTGTGAAAGAAAGATTAATTGGAGGTCTACATAAGTGTATAATAATGACATTTGCTCCATCAAAATGATTCTTTCATGTTCAAAGTGCTGCAAACAGATGAAGCAGCCTTTTCACAAATATAATACACACCTTCCTTTGCGTGACACTGTGAGGGAACTGTGTGTGTCCCTGTGTATGTGCACTTATTTTCTGGAGCCTACCAGTCACCAAACAGATGAAACTTTAGAAAAATTTACTGTCTATGAATTAATCACCATGAATGTTTCAAAAAGAAATGTATCTTCTACTTTGCAGAGCAGATGAGCCTACCACTTCTGTCTTACATAAAATGCCTATTGATGTCCCCACAGGATAGAACGAAGGACATGTCTGACATGACTGGCCTGGGCTTCTTGCTCTTGTTTGCTTGGAGAATAGGCTTGTCAGCAATCCTTACTGCAATGATTGAGCACTGAAGCAGGCACTGCATTCAAGCCATTTCCAAAAAGAACTGTGGTCAATCCAGTAAAACCACAGTTTTTCTCTGTCTCATCCAGAAAAGTCAATGTGTTAATTTTGTCTTCCAGTGAAGGACAAAATTTTGCCTGAGGCCATGCAGATATGAAGAAGAACTAATCAGTTTAGCTATTAATTTATCACACAACTGAAAGTATCACCAGATATCCTTGCTGATTAATCAAGTCCAGTAACTGCCTCAAGCTCAATTGATATTATATTTTTATGAAATGTTAGTCAGAACATAATAATTATTCAACAGATAAATCTCATTCCAATCTAATTAAATCAAATATAAAAAGCCATATATGAATAATTATACTACTTTAACCCATTATCATTATAAGAAATATTTAATTACTTAATTGCTATTATCAAAATAGTAAGTTGAATTTCAATTACAAAAGTATTTAAGATATATTTAATTATTCAAGTAAAATATTTTATATCATATTATAGAGCCAAAGGTCACTTGAAGTGTACACAGCAAAATTTAGTGACAAGGAGGGAAAGAAACAATGGACTAGAACATACACTAGCATGTCTAAGTCTTAAAAATAACAGGGTGAACCAATAAGAAACAATGTACATAATAGCAGATATGAATAAAGAATACTTAATGACTGAAACTTATTTGGAAATTCTGGAAAATGGAAATAATAAATAGTATTACTTGGTGTTATTCTTGAACCATATTAAAATATTTACAGAAAATTCTCATTGCCTGTGTCAAGAATAGGCCATTCTTGCTGCCCCCCTCTTTGTTAGGTCACTGCTCTACCCCAGATTTTTAACAAAGAAGCTAGAAAAATGTAAAAATTGCTCACATTACTGTTGAGTTCATCACTAAAAAACATCATTATTTTAGTGCTTAGGGATACTGCCAGGGACTTTAAGTATGATGTTCATTGTTATTATCCTGAAGGTTTTTATTTGATTGCAAACACTACTATAAAGTAGCTGTGCTAGAGGCAATTTCTTTTGCTGCTGTATTAATGGGGATGGTCCAGTGTCATCTAAAATACACCACATCAGAGGCCATAATCTTTTTCCTTAAAGGGTCTTCCCTCAAATTATTGTGAAGTAATCACTTCCTGGTTGGTTATGCCTAAATGATGTACTGATATATTACTAAAACAGAAAGTTAACAAGACAAGTAAAATGACCCTTGTACATCCAAAAAAAATTTAATGTTGCAAAAATATGAAAAAGTCACATGTAAACTATTTAGGAGATGTAACTGAACTGCCACAATATTTGAGTAAATAGCCAAGGACATTGAATGTTACTGAAGCTGTACTCCACATGCTCAAAAGGTGAGTACTGACATGGAAGATATAAAACACCACACAGAAACTTAAACATCTAAACAATGTTGTCTAAACTACTGGATGACATTAGTGGCACAACAGATATTATGGTAAGAAGTTCTTCTTGTTAAAGACATAATATTTGAAGTCACTTAAAATAAGAGACAAAAAGCAAATCAATGTATGAAATGGGTGATGCACCATGACCCTGTAGAGATTTTCCCAGAGATATAGTGTTGGTGAAACATTCAAAGAGCATCAAGTTATATGTTTAAATTTTTTTCATCAGCTTTTGTAATAAATGCACCCAGCACATGAAGAATAGAATGTAATTTATTCATCTTGATAAAGGCTCCATGTCACATCTGTCTCTGATATTATGCGTAAGTGATAAATTAGTGAATTATTTTCCCTGGTTTCATGATAATATTTCCACTCTCTGTTTCCATTCAATGATGCACTGAAAATGGTATCTAGTATATAGAAGGTAAGAAAAGGAAAAGCTGGTATTGATTTGATATAGAAGAAACATAACTGTTTTACTAAAATGTAGCGTGATCATCTATGATCAAAACCAACAGAAACCAAACCAAAAATGCTACCAGAATTAATAGATGAGGTCATCAAATATACAGCCTGAATATGCAAAAACTAGTATGATTTCTATACACTAATAAAAAAACAATTAGAAAATGAGTTTGAAGTGCCATCCTCTTGTAAAATTATGGAAATAAAGAATTAGCTCTAAATCTAAGATGTGAAATCTTATACATAGACCTATACTAAATTGCAGAGGATTAATACAAAATATTTAGGGGCTGGGGAGATGGTTCACTGAAATAAGTGCTTCCCTGGCAAATGCAAGGGCCTGAGTTCAATCCCTGGTTCTGTAAAAAAAAAATCTGAATAGGGAAGGAGAGATAGCTCAGAAGACTAAGTTCTTGCTTAGGCAATGGCAGGGGCCGAGGTTTTATCCCTGACACCGCATGATGAGCCAGCCCCAACCCTGGGCACACTAAGTCAGCAATGGAGTCTGAGTGTGATAGCTCATACCTGTAATCCCAGCACTGGGGAAGCTGAAAACCGGAGAATCACTAGGAGTCTGAGCTGCATAGTGAGACCCTTGACTGCAAAAAAATCTAACTAAAGATCTAAATCAATGAAAAAAATATGCATATTCATGGATGGGATGATTCCACATTGTTAGCATGTCAGTTCTCCTGAAGTGGCTCTATAAATTCAATGTGATTATATTTCATATATAGCAGAACTTATTGTAGAGCTGAATGAGCTGATTACATAATTCATCTGTAAATATAAATAAACTCAAATAGCCATAAAATATTTGGAAATGAAAAATGAAGTGCAACGAATCTATCATGTGGTTTCACAGCTAGGTATAAAGTTCCAGTATTCAAGACAATAGGTTCCTACTATAAATACAGAGAAGTCCATTCATATAGCAGAACACTAATTCTAGAACTAGACCCACACACACAACACCAGCTGAGTTCTAATAAACTTGTCTTGATCAAAGACAAGTCAAGACAGGAGGAATATCTTTTACTCAATGTCCCTTTTGATGATTGGTACTATAAATATTCAAATATGCAATATACTTATTAAAAACCAAAACTTCAACCTTCAATATGTAACTTACAAAATAAATTAGACTGATATGGAACATATTGCTAAATAATGACATCAAATTTGAAGAAGGAAATATACATGAAAATCTTTGGCTTAATATTTCTTGGATTTCATACTATAGTAACAATACATAAACAGATAAAATAACAAATGGGTTTTAATAAAAATATAAAGTTATGTTCCTTAAAATAACACACCAGGGAAGTGAGAGTAGTACGCAGATGGGCAGAAATATTTGTAAACCATATCTCTGATAGAGTCATTCATTGAGAGTGCACTCAAAACTCAATAAAAAGGAAAATTTCTACATAGGTGAAATATTTTGACAGACATGTAATCAGAAATCATACATGAATGGCAAATAGACTCATGATAGAAATATGGTAAACAGCAGTTTTTATTTTTAAAAAATGAAATAAAACCACAATGAGACATTCAATTCACTATTGGGATGGCAAATATTAAAATGATTCACTGTAGTAAGTGTTGGGGAAGTTGAATAACAAAATGCACTCTCATACACCATATACAAAAATGTTAAATATACAACTGTTTTAGATAATTCTTAGTTAAAAGTTTATTTGGCTGAAAATTTCAATGTGCATTCACCAAAACACTTAACCATAGATATTTCTCCAAATCAAATAAAAAGAAAAAAAAACCTTAATTTTAAGATTTTATTAATTCTTTTAGAATCTCACACTATGCAGACAATATGGTGTTGGCACATTCAGGTCTGATTTATTTCACTTAAGAGTATGATCTCTAGTTGCATCCAATTATTGATAAAAGATTCAAATTTATCATTTTTATAGCTGAATAATGCTCCATTGGGTAGAAGTACCGTGTTTTCTTCATCCATTCCTCAGTTGATGGGCATTTAGGTTGCTTCAAAGATGGAACTATGATAAATTGTGCTGCTATAAATATGGATGCACATAAATTGCTGTGCTATGATGTTCTCAGTACCTCTGGAAAAACACTCAGGAGGAAATAGGTAGCTTGAATGTGACCTCCATTCCTAGCTTTCAAAGGAATCTCCACACTGATTTCCATGGTGGTTGTACCAGTCTGCACTCCCACCAACAGTGCATAAGGGTTCTTTTCTCTCCACAGCTCCTCAAACATTTGTTACTGGTTGTATTCCTGATGATAGCCGCTCATTCTGGGGTGAGATGGAATCTAAGTATTATTTTAAATTGCATTTGTTAGGATAGATATATAGCTACTTTCTCTTAATTCAATGAATAGAGAGTTTTGTACCAATAATGTGTACGGACAAGATATCATGCTTGCATCTTGTACTATGAATAAACACTATGAAGACAACAATATGCAATGTTTTAATTATTGAAACTGTTCTACTAATTGGTTTTGAAACTATCTCATTGCTATTTGTTTCTCAATAAAATTATTATTATTTTTTATTGTGTTTTCTTTCTCTTTTTTTTTCTTTTTTTTTTTGTATTTAATACAGGGTCTACAGGGTCTCACTACACCGATTGGACTCACAGTGATCCTCCTGTTTTCAGCTTCCAAAGTGCTTGGAGAAAAGTAATATCTTTAAACAGATTACAAGAAACCATAAAACAAAGACTGGCCAGATGCATCAATAAAATTATTTTAAAAAATAAATAAGTTACATTTCTCGAATGACCAATGATGAACATATTTTTAATGTATTTACTTGTGATTTGTATTTCTTCTTGTGAGAAGTATATATTCATCTCAAATATGCATTTTTGGATTGAGTCTTTGAATTTTGGGATCCTGAGTATTTTTAATTCTTTATGTGCTTTAGATATAAGGCTTTTATCAGAGGGGCAGTTGTGACAAGGGAAAGAACCTGCTCAAAAAGAAGGAATTACTGAGATGAAGAGAAGGGCAGGAGAAGGAATGGGGGAAAGAAGTGTATTTATGTATGTAAGCAGGATGGATTGTATACTTGTACTGCAGATTTCTGCTGGTCTACATAAAAGAGCTGTTAATGCTTAATTTTTTTTCTTGTCTTCATTATCATTTTTTTCTTTCTTCTCTCTTAATTATTTATCATTTTTTCTTTCTTTTTCCAATTTTGCATACATGCATCTGGTAATCTGAACAACTAATTTGAAGAAAATATTATGCAATTCAACAAATACTGTCAAATTCATATTATTTTGTTTAATGAAATTCTGTATCATCTCTATTTGTTTTTTATTACTATTTTGCATTCTCTTCAAAAATAAAAATAGAAACTTACATTCAAAACCTTAGTAGGAATATTCATAGTAGCTTTATTTATAATACACCAAATATGATTTTTAAAAACCCTCATGTACCTCATGAGATTTGCATGGAATAAAGGATGCCAAAACAATTGCAGATGCATTAAGGTATTAGAAAGCAAACAAAAATGTATGCTATAGGAAACATAGTCTTTTTATCAAATGGTGCTGGGTAAATTGGCTATCCATGCTCAGAAGAGTGAACTTGGACCCTCATCCCTCACCATGTTCTAAATTACAAAGAAAATGGTTCAAAATAATCTAAATATTAACATCAAAAATATTACAAACAACTTACTGGATGACAAAACAGAGGTCATAGCAATAGGGAAGGACTTTTTGAACGGGACTCTGGTTGCACAAGAAATGACAGCAAGAATCAATAAATGAGATTATATCAGTTTCAAAAGCTTCTGCACAGCAAAGGAAGCAATCGAAAGAGTGAAGAGACAGTCTATAGAATGAGAAAAATTTGGCCATCTGGTCTTCAGAAAGAGAATATCCAGAACTCATAAAATTAATCCACCCAAAATAAAAGGCTCAATAAAAAATTAGCAAGTGAAACAAAGAAGTACAAATGGCCAATAAAGTACATTTTAAAATGGTCAACAAATATGGCTATTACACAAATTCAAATTCAAACACAGATTTCATTTTACACCAGAAAGAATGACAATCATCAAGAAATGAAATACTAACAAATGCTGGCTTGGCTGTGGTGAGAAAAGCACTCTTCTGCGTTTTGGTGGGAATGTAAACTAACACAGCTACTATGGAAATCAGTACTCAGATTTTCAAAAACTAAAACTAGAAATTCCCTTTGCTCTAACTCTTTTCCTTGCTAGGCATCATTCCAAAAGTAATAGCAAAATCATATTACAGAAATGCATGTATGTACGAATGTTTATAGTACCATAATTCATTATAACTAAATCCTGGAAGTGGACTATATGTCCATAAACAGAAAAATGGTTAAAGAAAATGTAGTATGTATACATGTATAAAAGAATGCTATGCGGCTATAAAATAAGGTGAATTCAAGCCATGTGTAGAAAAATAGAAACTGCTTTGAAAATATTAAAGAAATAAGTCTGGTGCATCAGCTTTAATAGCATATAGCTTCTTGAGTTGAGTAATGCAAAGCACAAGTTTAAAAAAACAACAAAAGACCAACAAAAGCAATGAAGGAGACAGATCTTTTGAAAAAGAGAAGGAATCCAAGACACCTATGTTGAGTGACAGGGAAAGGAGAGTGAGATGCAAAAAGATTTAAGAGATGTCATGAACATTCACCAACTATGCACAGTGAATGTAATTGTGACATTTCACAAAGTGAAATGAAAATGGTAAGTCTAATAATAATGAAAATATGGAAAAGAGATGTAGAGAAGGAGGGAGGAAAGTAAGGAAGTGGGTGTAGATGGAAAAGCAAATCAAATCAAGATATATTAAGTATATGTACATTCTATTCTATTCTGAGATGAATAGAAACTTCAGGTACTACAAATATGTACTAATAGAATAAAATTTTAAAACTCTAAGTATGAAACTTTAATACATGCATTTTACCAAATTGTAGACCAGTTTTTCTTAAGTAAAGATATTTGATTTAAGAAGACAAATTTTATAATAGATATTCCTTTCCTCAAACTCTTTATTCACATGTTGCCCACCATTTATAAGCCAAACATGATAATATTACCTACTTAAAGTGCTCATTAAATTATTAACTGAAACGATTACATGAATCAGATGCATAATGCTCCATAAATAACGAGTAAATTGTATGTTATCTCACTTTGTTTCATGTTGCATGTAATTACTACTTTGTAGATGCAAGAGGCCATCAGCATATGAAGTGAATGACTGCATTTTTAAGTTATTAGAGTAAAAATACATTAGCATTATTCCTCTCAAAACATTTCCTGGGACCCACCCGATAGCTCAGCAGATTAAAGTGCCTGCTTAGGCAGGTGCAGAGAGCAAAGTTTGATTCCTGGCATGCCATACCTGCCCTGTACCCGGGGCACGCTGATATGGTGACTGAGACTGGGCATGGTGGTGTGTGCCTGCAATCTCAGTGTTTGGGAGGCTGAGAGCAGGAGCATCACTGCGAGTCCGATCTGTGAAGTGAGACCCTGTATGAAATACATAAAAAAAAATTCCCCTTGTATTGAACCCATTTATTTCACCATCCTTGCCACTTTTGAACAATTTCTGTAAGTCCTGTTTGGGAGTGTCTTGATGAATTCTCCTTAAAGATATAGTGAACGCTGCTGCTGAGTGCTACTCAATAGGAAAGCAGGCTCATAAAAATATTAGATGTGTCATCACCATGGTATGCCCTCAATCTTGTGCCTTGTTACCTCTGGATCTTGGGAAAAGTCAAAAGGATCCTGAAAGTCCGGGCAGATAGCTCAATGAACTGAAGCACCTGCTTATGCAGAAGACAGTCTCCAGAATTCAATCCCCGGTGTTCCAGGCCGACCCTGCCCCCGGGGGCGCTGACACAGCTATTGAGATTGGTGTGGTGGCACACGCCTGTAATCCCAGTACTTGGGATATGACCTATGTATTGAGACCCTGTAGTCCCTGTCCTAAATACACTAAAAAAAAAAACACAAACAAGGATCCTGAAAGGTAAATGTGTTATATCAATTCAACATCACAAATCAGTAGGGATATTATGATTAAAGATACTGATGAAAGAGGTTTTCTTTTTCCTGTATTTTCAGAAAGGATCTACACTGTGTTCAGGGTCTCACTACTAGACTGGACTTGTAATGATTCTCCTGTTTACAGCCTCCCAAAAGCTGGGATTACAGGCTAGCACCACCGTGCCACATCTCAATTGCCATCTCAGCATGTCCCAGGTGTGGGACAGGAACAGCAGGCCTGGGGAACGAAGCCCTGGGCCCTGTGCCTGCTTGCAGGTGCTGTAATCCACTGAGCTGTTTGGCCAGCCCTGAAAGAGGATTTATTTTACAAGTGCTTCAGAAAGGCACAATGTATTGAATGCAAAGGGGATTTATTTTTATTTATTTATGTGTTTTGTGCAGGTTCTTATTAGGCAGCTTGGATTCATAGTGATCCTCCTGTTTTCAGCCTCCTTAGCACTGGGATTATAGGCTTGCGCCACCATGCCTGAACTCCTTGGCCAGTTCAGCGCACCCTGGGGAGGAGACAGTGTGGCATGAGGTACCTGGGATTGAACACAGTTATTTGCTCTTGCTTAAGCAGGAGTTTAGTCTGCTGAGCAAGCTCACTGTCCCACAAGGGGAAATGTCTTTGAGAGGGATTAGTGGCAATGTATCTGCATGGAAATATTTTTAAATTTACATAATCACTGTATTTTCAATCGCATATGTATATGTGATTCAATTGCATATGTAGACATTAATTTTGTATTATTTAGTACTGAATAAAGCAGTACAGTGAACATTCACAGACATTATTTTACACATGTGCTCCATTGTCCATTTAAAGATAATTGTCTAAGGGATATATACTTAATTCAAACAGCATGTAGATAGGAATGGGTTTTTTGATCCATTTTGATACATTTGATTTCTAAATGTTTCATACTAATTTACATCCACAACAGCCCTGGTTTTTCTTTTTTCTTTCTTTTTTTTTTTTGTGGTACTTGGGATCAAACTCTAGATATTGTGCTTGCCAAGCAGGCATTTATACAGCTGAGCTATCTCACCAGTGCCTTCTCTTCATAGTTTAGTTAGTATTGCACATTCTTTTCCCATTCTTACTTTAGCATTTGTTATCTGACAAATGACAAAGAGTACCTCCTTTAATCAGTCACAAATTCTTTACACTCTTAAAAGGAGACTGAAAATATGGTCATGGAAACACTGGTGTTGATGTGTAGCTATAGGAGATCACTTTCTACAGCAGGAAGGTTTAGATCATGCGAGGCAATATTGATCTTCTATCCTCAACTTGCTCTGCAGCTCTATCCTCTGCAGAAATTGAACTTGATTCACCTAGGATACATTCATGATGTGATTGTATAATCAAGGGTAAAATTTCAAAAGGAAAAGATGGACACTCTTATGCCTTGTGTCTACTTGTATCCCCAAAACCTCATGCATTCATGAGGCAGCCTTTTAGAGTTTGTGATTAACTCATGATCCACTGGGACTATAAGTGTGAGAGTGCTGCTGGGATTAAGGGTGTGAGTACTACACTCAACATGGGGCATATAGCCTGAATGCCACAAAAGAGAGACAGACTTCCTCACTGTGCCCATTGTTGCTGTTACTCCTCCCTTTTGCTCTTGCTGTTTTGCTGCCTTCTGCCACCATGAACTGCTGCCCTGTTCCATGTGTCAGTCTGCCTTGGAGCCAGCTGAGTATAGAGTGAACCCTCCAGTGAGCTAAACAAACCTTTCTTTCCCTGATTCTGGGTGTCAGGCATTTGTCCCAGCAATGAGAGAAAAGTAACCCAGACAGAATTTGGTACTTGAAGAGTGGGGTTGTTACTGTGACTACCTAGCCATGTGGACTACCACCATTTTGGAATGGCTTATGGGAAGTGTCTTAGTTACTCTTCTCTCGTTGCTGGGACAAATACCTGACTCTCAAAATGAAGGAAGGAA
>NDGM011068746.1:0-14040 GCA_002564305.1 Octomys mimax
GGGATTGAACTCAGGCCCTTGGTGTTTGCCAGGGAAGCACTTATTCTACTGAGCCATCTCCCCGGTCAGGATGCATTTTTCATGCACAGAAAAATATAGAGAATAAAAGTTTTCCTACAAAACACAATCTTCTCACTTTGGCTCAAAGGCTAAAAATAAAAGATTCAAAGCCTAACAGGTTCCTGTTTTAAACTGAAACCTGGAGACTTTCAGTAACATCATCTATCAATGGCTTCATTTTTCCATTGACCTTAATTAAGTTCTGTGAAATTTTAGATTCAAACTCTGCAGGCTAGGATACTCTACTGAAATGTTACATATTTTTATGGATTTACCATGCTAAACATGCCCAATCTCATCTAGTATAAAGCATTTTATGGGTTATGTTAACCTGGAAGGCCAACACCTTCTTATTCATTGCTTAACTATGCCAGTTATCACTTCTGCAAAAACAACCAGCTCTTGAATGTATGAAGATATTTGTAAAAATCCTGAATCATCTGGACTGTCTTGGTTTTTTTTCTCTTTTATGCTTTGTTCATTTTCAGTTGTCATACATTATATATGCAGAATAGGGAATTAAAAACAGACAAGTTTTTGTGAAACACCTCCTTGAGTTCTAAGACTGTAACAGGAAGTTGAGTCAATGTTCTAAGGACAAGCCTGTCAAGACACTGGGATCCTCTAAATTGGATCAGTAAAACCAGACTCTTCTAAGTGCCTCTACATAGCACTCCCAGTGCAATCCAGTTTACCTTCTCTAAAATGAAGGTTTTTACTAGGTGAGAAATTCCTCTCTTGGCTCTTGGCTCACATGGAAAAGGCAAGCCAGGGGTGAATATTTATTGCAAGCCTCCTATGCCTGAGGCACTGAAAAAGAACTGTAGCTTTATCACTATGTACAGGAGATTTTACAGTGCAGGGGCTCTTACAGGATATTTTGGTAGGGTAGGAGACCAATATGAAGCTTTATTTAGCCATGTTTTATGAATATGAAGACTGGGATTGCCAAGACTTGATGTGATACTGAGAAGTTAAAGGTTAGCAGTAAAATTTCGGTATGTTCTACTTTAATAACTTACAACTCTAGTATTGTGTTTCTAGAACTTCTAAATAGGTAAATTAGTGCACAGTACCACAATTTAGGAAAGCATCTTTTTTTATATAAGATAAATACTTGTATAAATAGGAAATAGTTAAATTATTACTACATTATAAAATTTAACTTGAGGAAGACCATCTTTTTTCAGATTAAAAATTCCATAAGAATCCAATATAAATTCTCTTGTATTAAACTATAAGAAGACAATTGGGAATAATCAAGAATTATTGTGGCTCACATCCTACGCAGCATTTCCAACATTTAAAATATAAAGGGATGTCTAAAATTTCAAGGTTAAAGACACTCATGAGGAATATGAAATAAAATACCAGGTTCTGAGAATTTATAATACAGGGTTGTAAAAGGAAAAAGAAAGAAAGAAAATTTTCAATAGCAATGACACTGTAAGACATCCAGATGCTAATGTGTTGTAAAAGAGGAAGTGAACAGGCGCATTTTATGAATTCAAGACTTAAGAATTCACAGGCAGAGCCAAGCCTTAAAATCTCCTTCCTCTCTTCCTCTCTTGCGGGCTCATTTGCTACCTAAGACCCTGCCTTTGTGACACCATTAAATCACATACCCAAATCACACCAAAGCATGGGGTTGAAAATACTTATTTGCATGTCATAAATTCACATCTTTCCAAAGGACTTGTTAGAGCATACATTTGTATTTTGCTTGTATCCAAGGTTTCCTACACATGGAAAAATTAAGCATCAAAAAGAAACATTCTTGAAAGTTCTGCCCACTAAAGGTATTGTAAACTGAGGCATATGGGCCAAATATGCCCTGCTGCCTGTCTTCGGATGACCTGTAAGCAGAGAATGATTTGCACATTTGAAAAATGGTTGAGAAAAATCAAAAGAAGAAACACATTTAGTGTCAGATGAAAATGGCAAAGATTCAAATTTTAGGAGCCATGAACAAAATGTTAGTGGAACATAGACTTGCTCATGTGCTTATGCAATGTGGATGGCTAAATTGGAGATGAACTGCAGACTTGAGGATTGTGTTGAACTTAGTATACTCACGATTCCCTTGTGGGTACCAAAACCTGCAGATGTTCAGGCTTGTATATGAAATGGTGCGATATCTGTACACATGCATCCTGCCTGCATCCTCCTATATACTTTAAATTATCTCTAGATTACATATAATACCTACTACAGTATAAATACCATACTAGCTATTATATTATATTTTAACAAATAATGACAAGGAAAACTCTATACATGCCTAGTATAGATGTAATTCTTCTCTTATGTATTTGGTACAGGGTCTCACTATGCAGCTTGGACTCATAGTGATCCTCCTGTTTTCAGCCTCCCCAGCACTGGGATTACAGGTGTGTGCCACCACACCTGGCCTAGGTGGCTGGCTCGGCATGCTTGGGGGTGGGGCCAGCGCAGTATGGGGTATCAGGAATTGAACCCTGGTCCCTTTGCTTGCCTAAACAGATGTTTAGTCTACTGAGCTATCTCGTTGGCCCATAATTATTTTCTGCTACTGTATTTTTACTTTGGTTGGGGGGATTGAGGGTTGAAGCCAGGGATTTATACCTTGTACATCCCCAACCCTTTTACCATTTTTAAAGACAAGATCTTGCTGAGCTGTCACACTGCCCAGCCTGGGTGATCCCCCCACCTCAGCATCCCAGAGTGTTAGGACAATAGGTGCACAACCACGCCTGGCTCAATGGATATTTTCCACTCACAGTTGGTTGAATCTGTAGATGGGGAGCCTGTGGATACAAAGATTCATGCAGTTCAGCAGAAACTACATGGTGAACAAAGCCTAAAATATTTTCTCTCTTATCCTTCTCAGGAAAAAATTGACAGCCTCTGACACAAGTCACATACATCATCTGACATGAAATCAACACGTTGCTTTCTGTGGTACCCTAGAAGCCACCATCCTGAGGTCTACTTTCTGGTTTCCTTCCCTACCGGCAAGTCCTCTCAGCACAGTGTAGGCCTTTCAGGATTATTCGTGATACCAATACTCTCTACATGGAAGTGCACACATCCATCTTTCAGAGGTCCAAGAACACTCCTGCTGATACAAGGAAACTGCTGCTCTGCTCCAGCTAACAAGGGAAGCTGGGCATGCGCTGACCATGTGCATGCAAGTGCCCAGTCAATGCGAAAGGTCAGTTCTCTGATTCAACTGGGTGAGCAGGAGCATCTGGAGGTGTGTGGTGTGGGCTACAGCCCGCTTGTCCCTTCTTAGTTCCCATCTCATGTCAGCACGCTCTCTCAGCCAGGTCACATTTGATCCATTGTAAGCAATGAAAATAAGTAAAAATTTACTTTCCTCTGGAGCTGTGTTTACTAATTGCTCTACAAAGCACAGAAAGGAAAACTCCTGCTAAGGAAATCTTGGAAGCCCCCTCCCCACACACCCATGAAGGAAAGGGCATTAGAAGGCAGCTAAAAAAGAATAGATGAGAAGCTGTACTCTGGCCCCTTCTTCCAGGGGGACAGGTGTCCACGGGCAGGAAAGGACACTTGCTTCTTTTTCTTATTTTCTCTTGTGCTGTGCCCAACCTTAGAAGTCCTGCCAGGGTCAGAAGTAAGAGTAACAAAAGATTCAAAATGAAGACCAATGAGAAACTGTAAACAATTTGGAAATTCTCATCATTAAAAGGGGAAACTCACAAGGAGAAATCAGGGCAAAGTTCAGAATTAATGAGTTCAAAGCGAAGGGACAATTTCAAAACAAATACAAGAAACATTAAGTACTTTCTGAAAATATAGCTCATTTAAAAACTTAAAAGATTTGCTACCCACAATAGTCTGTATTAAACAAACAAGAACACACACAGAAATAACAAGTGCTGATGAGGACGGAGAGAAAGTGTAAGCCTTTGTGCACTGTTGGAATGAAAAAATAAAACAGCAGCTATGGAAAAATGGCACAGATACCCCGGCAGTTATTCAAAACACTGAACGTAGGATTCCATGGCCCAGCAATTGAACTTTTGGGTATACACTAAAAAGAACTGAGAGCAAAGGCTTGAGTAGATGCCACACATGCATAACATATTATTCGTAATTGCCAAAGAGAGAAAGCAAAGGTCCCTGAGTGGATGAGCCAAATAGGGTACAGTTATAAAGTGGGATATTATTCAGCCTTTATAGGAACAGAAACACTAACATATGCTGCAAGGGAGAACCTCGAGGACATCACACTAAGTGGAATACGCCAGTTGTGGAAGGATAAATGTGGTGTGCTTGCTCTCATATGAGCTATCTACAGCAGTTCAGTTCACAGGGCTCAACAGTAGGCTAGCGGTGGCCAGGGGTTGGAGCGAGGGGGAATGAAGGGCTGAAGTTCTAGAGACGGATGGTGGTGATGACTGTACAACTGTGTGAGTGTGCTTACTGGCCCAGAACTGTGCAGTGACAAATGGTTACAACAGCAATATTTATGGATATTTTACCACAAGAAACTAATGAAATTGGCCTCCAAAGAAGCCTCGCTATACCCACTGTTAGATTCTGGCAGGATGGCAGAAAAGTAGCAACCCATACATAAAAAATTCATCGATTTATTTATTGATAGATAAAAAGCAATAGAAAGAAAAAGAAAAGGACATGTTAGAATGGCAGATGTGAAAGAACGGTCAACGTGCTCATTTTCCAGGAGAGTGGGATGTTACCAAATTTAGAATGGAAAATTCTAGGTCCCAGAAAATGCTGAAGTATTGGCCAAACTTACACGACTTGTCAGAGGCAAGTGAACTTTAAATAATAAGTTTTAATAATTTAAAAATCACTAATAAAATTTTTAATAGCAACTGTGGAACTCTTTTCCCCCTGAGCATCTTACAGAATTCCAGGGATATCTGAAATATTCAGGGCATTGTGTTGTTCCACTGAATTCTCACACTGGCCGCTGGGGTCAGCTGTCTGCACTACAGTTGGGTTCTTGGGCCCTCTCTGTGTGTTTAAGAAGCTCCATGTGATTACTCCTGCATCAGGCACTGCAGACAGGGCCGGGTGGGTCAGCACGGACATGCCAATGGCCAGTGGCAGAAGGACAGGTGGCTCACCAGCAGAGCTGTTCCCATAGTGTCTCCAGAGCCACCCCTGGCTCCTTAGAGGTCAGGTCTGAGGATGTATCTCAGGGCCCCCCTCTGCAGACAGGAGAGTTAGTTCTGTGTGACAAGAGGAGCCCACAGAGCTGCCCGTCTTTCCTGCATATGGGCTCACTAAGCGGTGTGGCTGTGCCCCAGACACAGTGACTCTCCAGGCTTCTCTTACCACTTGGAGAGCCCCTCCTCGGCCTCTAGTCCCATCTGCCTGACCCTGCTGGGGCCTACATGTTGTCCCAGGGCTCCATAAGTACTGACAGTCAGGAAGAGAAGGAGGAAAACTGAGGGACAGCCTCTAAGACTGATGCGCTCCAGCCACGCATGGACCCCTTTGGTACTAGAACTTCTAAAAGAGGAACTATTAAGCCAAGCATAGATTTCACCATGAAACTGTCTCAGGCTACAGGGTGAAGTAAGAACAATCTGGAAAGGCTTGAGAAGACTAGGGACCAGCTCTGTACACCAGAGCTCTGCCCCCCAAATTCCTGCTTTCCCTGGCCAAGAGTTATAAGCATCTCCTGATGCAGATACTCTGCAAGACTAGGCTGTATTCAGAGGTGCCCTGGACAATACTGACATCCAGGCACTCTGCTAGGAAGTCATCGTTGCTGAATGGGACCAGGAGACAGTTCTTTAACAAGCTGAGGGGACTCTTAGGCGAAGACACCAAGCTTTGCTCTAAGGTTTGAACTTCTTTTTTAAACTTAGAGGTCACAAAAAGGTCTCTTAAAAGGAGAATCACTTTGTCCCTTGGAATTTTCTCAAAGTTTTATTTAAAGTGGGTCACTATACACTAGCTACAAAATGCTAGAATGCTAGACCTGAACTTCAAATCCACTTTGAGGTAGGCTTTCCCAGTCTCCCCCCAACTTCTTCCCAGGCAATCTCTCTCTCTCTCTCTCTCTCTCTCTCTCTCTCTCTCTCTCTCTCTCTCTCTTTACCCCCTCCTTCCGCCCCCTCTCTGTGCAATTTTTGTATTACATTATTTTACTTAATTTTTAGCCAGCCTGTACTATATTGTAGTTCTGCCATCAAAGACCCATAAAAGGTAAAATGTAGAATACATAATTGTGACTCTGTAGCCTTTACTTCTATGTCAAAATCATTAACACATATGAATAGTCTGAATACTTTTTTCAATTATATTCACTAAAAAGCAAAAGCAAAATTCTATCATTGGAAATTCACTAAACTCTACCATTCTGGTCCAAGCCTCGGCTAAGGGTGACTTGCCTTTCTGTACCTCTTGGAGGTCTGAAAAATAAGGAAAACAAGTATGTATGACTTTCACAGGTCTCACTGTTCTAACTGGGAGAGATCACAACCCATACTAAACTTAGATGTTAACGCAATTTGTTTTAAGTTAGATCTATAAAATTCCAAAGGGTGTTTGTGAAACACTGACCTCAAAAAGCAGTTCCAAGCTTCAGTCCATGATACAAAAGAAATCCTACCATGTAACATAGTTGTTAAATCTCCTCTTGGCCTTTTGGTTAAGATCAAGTGGAATTGTTAAAACTCTTTTTGGTTTTTAAAAATGTATAATAAAGGCTTAGAAGCACTTTCGTTTAAGTTTCTAAGTTAATATCACCATTTTGGAGGCCCTCAGGCAATCAATTTAATTTAAATGCTTAGAGGTGCCCCTACTGGCGTGGTAGGATTCAGTTTGGAAACAGACGAGCAAGGACAATGCTCAGGGGAGGTGGAGACAGCAAAGGGGTTGGGGCCCAGGCCCCCCACAGAAAGCTCCTTCAACCACCACTTCACTTATTCCCATTTGTTTCCCTTTCCTGCACATCAGATGACTAATAACTACTGTCTACACTATCTGGCAGAAAGTCAAATGAGCATTACCAGCTTGCACACTGAAAACACAGCAGCCGTCTATTATGGCCCATTTGTCTGTTGGTCTGTTAGTACTTCTTTTGTGTTCAATTATAAGGTTGTAGCTGAAATTCTTCTCTCACAAAGGTATCAGTTTGGGTACTATCCTACTTTTTGTTTGAGTTTTTTTTATATTTGTTTGCTTTTGCATTTTGTGGGATGGAAGGCAGGACTGACTTTTGTACTCTTTTTACTTTTACAAATAATTCTTCTGGTAGCTTATAAATTCTCAGTATGCCTTTATAAGAACAAACAAAGCAAAATCAAGAGTAAAGCCAGGTAGCGGGTGGAAGCAGCGCCTCATCCAGATCATATGTAGAGGACACCCGCACGTGGCAGAAAAAGAGTTCTGAGGATTGTTACTGTCCCTCTCAAGTCATGACATCCTCGCAACTTTATCCTGTTTAATCAGTCAACCAGCAAGAACACCAATACTCCACAGTTCAAAAACAAAGCAAAATGTCTCATATACCTTTCCCTGGGTCTGACAAGTAAGAAGTTAAAACCACACATTCACTAATAAACACTTTTTTGAAAGTTGGAGTAGTCACCACATTATGTAGTGAGTACTCAGGACCTCAGGAGTTATTTCTCCTGTAATATAATAAGCCTAGTTGGGGTGTGTAATATGAAGTGTTTGAAGTCATGATTCTGTAGATGGAACAGGGATTATCCACTGGTGTCTTTGGATGTGTCTTTATTTGGAAATAGTTAAAGATCTTGAGGTGAGATCATCCATTGATGAATGTCCTTACAGGAGAAAAACAAGACAAAAAGGAGAAAAAAGTGTGAAGATGGAGGCAGAGACAGGAGTATTACTGATGTGGCCTCAACCAAGAAACACCGAAGGCCACCAGAAGCTAGGCAAGGCAAAGAATGATTCTCCTCTGGGGTCTGTGGAGGAAGTGTGTCCCTACTGACACCTTGATCTTGGACTTCCAGCCTCCAGAACTGTGACAGAATGCGTTTCTAATGTTTAAAGACCAGTTTGTGATGTGTTGTCATGGCTTCCCTCATAAGCTCACCCACCAAATACACAGGGTGGCACATGTCCTCTTTGGGGTCCTCTGGAGTGCAGAAGCACACAGTCCTGACACAACACACTCACCCAGTCATTTCCTGAACATCAATAACTGATTTAGCTGTTTCCTAGTATTTGCCCAAATACTTCCTCCCCCTTATTCAAAGGTTGAACCCTAATCCCTAATGCCATAGCTTTAAGAGATGGGATCTTGGGAACTGATTAGGTTATGAAGGGGAAGTCTTCATGAATGAGTTATGGCTCTTAGAAAGGAGGCCAAGAGCACTGCTTTGCTTTCTCACCATGTGAGAGTATAGCAAGAAAATGCCACCAGGACCTGGACCTTGAACTTCTCAGCCTACAAAAGTGGAGCAGTAAATTCTGTAGTTTATGATGCACCCAGTTTTTGGTATTTTGTTATGACTAGAACACTGTTGGAGGCATCATTCATCATCTGAACTAATTATCTTTGCTCTTTTCCTTTCAAGAATGAAGACGAGCCTGGACTTCTTTTCTTTCTTCCTTCCATGTTTTCTCCCTAGCTGGAGCTCTCCTGGGTTTTGCTAATCTATATTGAAATTAAAAAAATAAAACCTCCCCTTGTTTTGCCAAAGCTCCAGTCATAAATAATCATGAGGAATGGGATCAAATTAAAGTCACCCACTTTCCCAGAGGTGAGGCCATTCACTTCACCATCTCAGGCCTCCAGTACATTTGCATTCTTTGAGAGGTAGTATTTTCCTAACCAATCTTACTTTTAATCTTTTACCAAAAGACTAAAAGTAGTTATTTTAGAGATATTCTTTCCATTTTATAAGGTTTAATTTTTATTATGGTTTTACTAACACATATCGATTCTACATAGTAAATCTAATTCAGTGTCATATTTTCTGATTTGACAGATATTTAGGCTAAGGGAGAATCAGTCTCTAAGTATCTCCTTATTTCGGTGTCCAAAATGTTCAGCTCCAGCATCAGTCTGCACCCAGAACAGGGCAAAGACAGAGATGAGACTGGGTAGCCCATACACATTAGAGGCCAGAGTAGGAGGCTTCCATGAAAAGGGCTTGTCAGCCACAGAGAAAACTAAGGTAAGATGCTTGACAATCAAGAGCAGATCGTCCAGGATACACAAAGTTCAATTAAAAAGAAAAACAAGTCATCATCACAAAGCTCAACCAACCAACCAACCAACTGGTTGTATGATTGCTCCTCTTCCACTCTCAATTGTGCTGTATCAGAGCAATCTACTATGTGGATATGATTATTTTTGACAATTTTTGGCAATGAGGTGGGTGGAGAATGATTGATGAAGCTCAGTGTAACTTGAGAGGACCCTGGATCCCAGAAAGGAGCTCTCCATTTGCACCATCACACACACACACACACACACACACACACACACACATATACTTCTTAGATGCTAAACAACTTGGTGTCAAAACTGAGGCTCTGAAGCTTACTGAAGCCCTGTGGACAGAGTATGAGATCTGAGAACACATGACTTGCTATTACAAAGCCGTAACAAAGGCACCTCAGGGCCCAGTGCTGGGCTCTAGCACTGCCAGTACAACACCAGGATGAAATTTCACCCCTGTACTATGATTCCATCTGGTGTAGGGACAGGGATTGAGTTATAAACCACTACTGTTTTCCACCAATTAATCATACTCTCACCTGGGACTTCCTTTCTGGATCCAGACCTCATTCCTCACCACCTACACTCCCCAGAGCGTCTCCTTTTCTGGTTGTGGACTGCAAAGGTTCTCATTCTTAGGCTGGCAGCCACAGGCTGAGATGTCAGCTCCCTGCCCACCACTCTGTGGCTTCCACTTTCTCGCCCTCTGTCTGGCTCAGCAGCAGCCCTGCTGAACCTGAGCCCACACACAACCTGGACATGTCACTCCTCTCCTTCTGCCTCATGGGTCCCTTGTGTAGATACCAAACAGTTGTAGCAAATTCTTCTCTCAGTCATCCAAATTACTCAACCATTTAACATATGGCATTGATCTCCTACTAGGTGCTTGGAGTGCTCACCTACTTCCAAGCCACATACATAATGTTTAATAAATATTTACTAATAAATGTATGCTAAAATAGGATGGGATCACATTAAAAAGTTTTGAAAGCCCAGTAACAGCATCCTGTCTTGGCCTCCTGTGGACCGTGGAGTCACTGTAAGTCATCAAATACAAGTTTGGGCCTCTGCTACATTAGCCCTTTATAGGCCAATGTAACAAGCACCATGCTAGGAGCTTCAGCTAAGTCCTCTCCTTTCAGCCAGCAGCTTCTATCTCCACAGACAGCCATGTGGGGGAAACTGAGGGAAGCATTTGTGCAGGGTCTCTAAAGGCAGACTGACCCCACCAGTCTGACCTGGAAGCTGCAGGTGTAAATATCATATGACCGAAGACTTGGTCTGGCCTGTATATAACTAACTGTGGTTGAAAACCAGTGCTCTGAAAGGCATCAGTACTCTCTGTTGTGTCTCCTGGGCATGAGGGAGCTGCCGAGGGCTGGGAGCAGAGAAGGCTGGTCTGTGGAGCTGCGGTGTGCTGAGGCAGGGCACACCCATGACATTGACGATCACCGGCATAGTGTCCTGAAATGGTCAGCAGAGCCTCAGAAGGGAGCTAGAGCGCTTCAGCCTCATGGAATCTGGATACTATTATTTAAAGCAGTGCATTGTAAATACTCAAGGAGCATCATCTGTGAAATTGCACTCTCTCCAGATACTGAGAAATGATACAACTAAATAGCTGCTTTGTACCCACAAACACATTCAGATTTTATCCTCTACTTGAAGTATATCCATCACTGTATGCACGTCAGAGAAAGCAATGTGGAACCATGAGCTTTATGAAGTCCAGGTAAGGGCGCTCGCTTGGTGGCGTCTGAGCAGATCAGGCAGCTGGCAGCCACCTCAGGGGTGGCAGGAGGGAAGGGCACTTTGGGAACCAGAGATCACCCCAAGTAAGCCACCTGGGAGCAGGTGATGGGTTCATGGGTTCAGGGACTTCCTACTAAGAACTATGCCTTTGATCAAGGAAGGCAGCAAAGCACTCTACTCTGCCTTGAGCATGTCAGTCAGTCCCCTGTGGGCCCCCATAGTCAGAGGTGGCATTGGCGGACCTCGAGGAAGTGGCTGAAGAGAACAAGGGATGGGGGTAGAGCAGCGCAGCTCACCAGCACCGGGCCACATGTCAGTGGTGACAGTAGGTCCGCAATGACATGTCTTGCTTAAGAACTAACTTCAGTCCCAGATAATGTTGCAAGGGTAAGAAAATGGCAGGAAACTACTGATTTCTTTCCCATGATGAAAAGTCAGTGTGGGAAGGAAGAGCTCAGAAGCAAGGCTGGGCGATGGGACAACCTACTTCCCCGTGGGCATGACTCTCAGAGCTCTGTGAATGCCCCAGAGCCATGGCCATTGCCAGCCTGGGCAGGTGACACAGAGCAGAAGGCGCTGTACTCAAAGGACACCTTCATCCTTTGTGATTCCTTACAAACTGGTATGAGTTTTAAATGTGTCATTGTTTTGACATGACATCAATGATACATGAACCAAACACTTGCCCATTGAAAAATTGATTTTTTGGGGCTGGGGACATAGCTCAGAGGCACAGTGTCTGCCTGGTAAGTGCAAGGTCTTGAGTTTGATTCACACTTTAAAAAAAAAAAAAAAAAGATTTTCTGCCCTGTGTAACTCAGCGCCCCCTCTTTTCACCCAGTGTCTTACATGAACTACCCTTACAATCAAATTTTTATTCTTACTCCTTAAAACGCATTATAATCAAGGGACAAAAATTCAGAAATGCTACACAGAAGAATGGCTTGCTGTTTCACAAGTTTTAAATGTTCAATCAGTATGTAATACCACATATTTCCATACGGGGGCACTAGAATTTCAGGAAAATCATGCTTGTGGCTTAGCCTTTTTTCCTTTTGAATGCCCATTTCAAGCAAAAAGATTACAGGAATGATAATGGCATGAACTGTCAGAATAATGGAACTATATTTTAAAAGGGTCATAAACTCAGGTTAATTCTCAAACACAATACACACCAATGACTTGTAATACTGGAGCAAGAAGGGTGGTTTGGGAGTGCTAGCTAAAGTACTAAATGCTCTACCTGCATTGTTGTCTCTAATCCCTAGAACACTATCTTTCTTGAGTGGAAATCATGAGTGTTCACTTTTACAATGAGCACTTTGGGCCCTCTGGAGTTTAGGGACCTCTCACATTTTTCCACAGAGCCCTATCTCCCGTGGTTCTCCACTAAGTGATGAGGCTACATGGGAGAAGCCAGGTTTGGGGGCTGGAGGAGGACTGTACAGTTAGGACCCCACCTTGCCCCTGATGAGGCAGCAATCTGAAGGCTGAAGAGAGCATGTGCCAAGTGCCTGTCCCGCCACCCTGGACGGATGCATGATGCATGACCAGGAGACCGGAGGAAGGGCCTGTGAATCATCATCGGTCAACCAGAGGAGTCAGCTGCAGGCATCCACACAGAGGCTGGGCATTAGGCAGCCAGAAAGAAAAACCTCGGTGGGGGCGGCGAGCAGAAAGCTTTTCAACAACCGGAGTCACTGCTCAGTGGAGGCATGACTGCCAACCATGAGTGCTATTGTCCCCAGTGCTGTCTTCTCCTATGACATCCCCAGAGGCCCACACATTTCTCACTGATTTCCACTCTCAGTGCCAAAGTACTGACTCACAGCGTTTTTAGCCAAAAGGGAATGAACTAGAGGTTTCTTTCTTCTAAAAGATGCTGAGTTGGCTCCTCGGTCAAGTGGTGATGATTCATGGGGAACAGCTCCCGGTGGCAGAAGGCCAGCCCTGGTCATTTGCCTCATTCAAGTCTAACAGCTGGTGAGCAGCAAGCTTTTGCAGAGGGTTACCCTGCAGTAAGTACTGAAAATGATCTTTGTCTGCAGAGGCAGCCACATGCAGGCGCCCGGCTCCTCTTGCACTGGCCGTGAAGGATTCCTGGAGCAACTCCAGCATGATGCCAGCTGAGTCTGAGCAGGCTGATTCTTTCTTATCTCCGAGCAAAGCATATGCCAACCTCAAGTTTGCTATTGGAAATGTGGACTCTCATAATTTGGATCTGTAGACAGAACTCTTGGGTTTTCATACTGTTGTAAAATATGCATATCTAAAAATCTACCATCTTAACCACTTTTAGTTATTCTACTTAATGGCATTAAATACATTCATGTTGCTGTGCAGCCATTACCACCATCCGTCTCTGGCACTCTTCATCTTGTAAAAATCAGTTCCCCGTAAGCACTAACTCCTCATCTTCTCTTCCCTCCCCTGGCCCCTGGCAACCACTATGCTATTTTCTATTTCTGTGATTTTATTTGAGGTACAGCACATTACTGTATTTGTGTGGAGTTTGTTGTCTTAGCACCAGCTCATCACAGGCACAACGTCCTCAAGGCTCATCTGTATGGGAGAGGATTTCTTTCCTTTAAACAAAAGACTATTTCTCAGATCAGGTTTTAAGTTCATGGCAAATTTGAGCACGAGGTACAGAAATCATCTGTCCTAACGTAATCTTTCCCATTGTCAGCACCTCTGCCAGAGCTGGACAGTTGCTACACCTGGTGAACCTATGGTGATGTCTCATTATTGCTCTGGGTCAATGGCATATGGTGGTTCCTCGGGGTTGCACATTCTCCAGGCATGGACACGTTTATGGCATGCACCCAGCATGATGGAGCCATGGAGAGTGATTGCATTGCTCTAAGGATTGTCTGTGTGCTTTACTTTAAAGACAGAATAAGGGCTTGCCAGATAGCTCAGTGGACAAAAGTGCCTGCTTTATTTTTTATTTTTATTTATTTATTTATTTTTGTGGAACCGGGGATTGAACTCATGCCCTTGCGCTTGCCAGGCAAGCACTTATTCTACTGAGCTAACTCCCC
>NDGM011068780.1:0-10944 GCA_002564305.1 Octomys mimax
CCCTGTGCTTTGCTAAGCTTGTTCTAAGTAGGCGCTTTAGACCACTGAGCCATCTTACCAGCCTTATATTTTCTGTTTTAAAAATTATACTTTACATTTCTCATCTAAGAGAAGTCTGCAATACTTAAGCTTATGTGCCTGGATTATTCACTTAACATTATGGACTCAAGGTGGATCCATTGTCCTACACATAACTCAAATCTCTCCTTCCTCATGGAAGAGTAGTACTTCATTATGTATAAATAAATTGGTGAGACATTACCTAACTTTTTATTAAGATCCATGTCCTCTTTCAATGTAGGTTTTACTTCTGTAATTTCTAAAATTGTGTTTTTTTCAGTACATGTTTGGAGTACATGATGTTTACATTCATTTTAGAGAGTATGTAAATGTACTTAAAATACCTCATTTTTATTCCCCTTCCCCTCCACTTTTATTGTCATCAGCCTGCCATAAAATAGGGTAATTGTTATCAATTTTTTTTGTATTTTAGGGACGGGTCTACAGGGTGTTCAGGATCTCACTACTAGATCGGACTTGTAGTGATCCGCCTGTTTACAGCCTCCCAAGAGCTAGAATTACAGGCAAGCCCCGCCACGCCGTCTCAAATTGTTATCAATTAGCCCAATTGATTTCCCTCTTTTTAAAATGCAAACAAAGAAAAGCCTTCAACATATAATATTCTCTGTATTATCAAATGGTTTATTTTGTATATACATTTCAATAGACTATTAATTCTTATATTAAAACTAAGCTTACTCTGGTAATTGTGAAACTTTATCGGAAGAGATGTTACCATATTCTCTTAATTTATGTAATCAGAGGTCAGTGATGAGGCCAAGATCAAAGAGAAGGGAGTACAACTTTAGGCTATATTCTGTGAATTATGCATCGAGCTCTGTCTTTAACCATCAAAATCTGGCACACTCTGAAACACGAGCTCTCTAACTTCCCTGCTAGGCAATGTATTATGCAGGCTCCGCAGATCTAAGGGTCAATATACACTTGCTAGAATGATTTCACTGATAAACTAACAGCATTAAGATGGTGACACTTAATACGCAGCTGAATTATCAGTATGGAGATTCCCTAGCCTAATCTCTGTTGTTCATGGAGAAAACAAGATGAGCTGAATGAGTTACAGGTTTTGGATTTAGAAAGACTACTGTTCTCCACACCGTTAAGCTGCATGACTTCCTCAACATTATTTTAATTTTCTGAGTAGACCTCTCCTATTTAGGGAAATTACGAGAATTGAGCTTACCTGGTAAGATATGGGGAAAATTAAATAAAGGAGATCATTCATCTAGCACAGACTTGGGTTCAGAGATCTCAATAAATGGTAGCTGTTATGAACAGGGGAGAAAATAAAGGCTGGTTGCAAGTGAGAAAGCAAGCAGCTGTCCACACATCTTGCAGGACTCTGGGCACTGCTGTGGATGCCTCTCTGCAGTGACAATTAGAAGAGCAACAACACTGGCCCAGGCTAGGTTTTCCTGCAGCTCTGATGCAGCACTAAGCTCTGCAGGTCTTTCTGATCATTCCACGCCAATCTTGGTGAATGCTGAATTCATTCACTTGTGCCCTTAGTCATTTGTGGTCAGCCAGGGCATGCCGATGGAATTCCTCTTCCTATAGCAGTCAACGCATGATCAAGCGTGTTCTATTTGCAGGGTTGCAATAAAGAAAATACCAATCATGCTCTAACTTGTAGGGAGGCCCCAGACTGGAGGTGAACTGCCCTTCGGGGCATGCAGATTTCCAACTTGCCTCCTGTCAAGCCGCCTGGTTAATTCCTACTCATCCTCCGGAGATGACACAAACACTACCTTCTCTGTGGCCTTTCTTGACCCCTGTCAGAAGCTGATCTCCACCTGTGACCTCATATGATTTTGTACACAGCTCCATTACATAGCAGTTCTAACATGGTCTTCTGATTATTTGTTTTTTAATTTTTTTTACATCAGATCCTTTAAAAATTGTTTTAGATTTTGAATTTTTCTCACCAGGTCAAACTATGCACACACACACACACACACATACACACACACATTTTAGCTGGACAGACATTGTAAAGTAGTTCTTCACTCTTAAGGGATCAATGTTAGGAATCCCTCCTTTCACCTTTTGTATTTTCCTAACCAATCACGGTGAATAGCAGATGGTATATACTTGGTAGATGATTGGGTAAATGAACAAATGAT
Source organism: Octomys mimax (assembly GCA_002564305.1). NCBI lineage: Eukaryota > Metazoa > Chordata > Mammalia > Rodentia > Octodontidae > Octomys > Octomys mimax. The sequence continues at coordinate 2,205 of NDGM011068780.1, forward strand.
AATTTACCTATAAGAATAACATTTTCCTTAAAACCCAGGCAAAAAAATGTACAGCTATTTCAAAGAAAACTGAACATCAGAAGGTCTCTGAATACATTTTGATCACTACATTCTAAAACAGTATTACTAAGCTTGATGATGTTATCCTGTCTTGTTCATCTTTCTAAAGTGGAGCATAGTGAAAAGATGATGGACAAAGTACAAAATGTGGTGCACTCACTCCCTGAAATACAAGCTCAGCGATTTTTCACAGGGATATCGGTTAAGTGGAGGGAGATAATTTCCCCTTTGTGTCCTCTGTTTCTATTACAGAGTATTCAAGGGCAAATGTAGATGAATGCGTTTTGGCTTTTTGTGTAAAAATGGTGAAGGTTCATCTTCTGGCCTCTCCTTTCAGATATGCCCCATCTGTCCCTCGGACCTCCAGTCACAGCTATAGGCCTGATACACAAGGTGGAAGTGCCTAGGAAAGTACTACCCAGGGGTAGTGAGGGAGCCTAGAGTGTGGCAAGGCCCAGGAAGGATTATTTGCAGCTTCACAATAATACCCGGGCGTTCATATCCTATGACCAAGTTCACCGTCCTCCCTGCACACTAGCTGATGGCAGCATGAGCAGCCCCGTAGTCTTTCACCCTATGGAATCTCTTCTCATTTCTGTGGCTTTGCTTTAAGACTCAGAATTCTTTGCTCCTTACTCTTTCACAACACACCTGTTTGAGTAAGCCTCAATTTGCGTAAGAAAAAAAAGAGAAGATATTATAGAATTATTTTCCTTTGATGGTAAACTCCACCTTCTCCCAGGGGCAATTGGCAAATACATCCTCTGCAATGTAAGAGAAACGCCCAAGACTGAGAACTGCTTGCCAACCGTCCTGTGAGCAGATGGAGGTCCCTAGTGGATGGGAAGAGCAATCGCAGCTTCCTTCTGGGCAGCCACCTGGGAAGGCCCAGCCCCGCATGAGGCTGGCCAGGACAGACCAAAGTAGCAGCCACCTTCCCGACACTTAAACATACGTGCACTGACTGCAATCCCACTAGCTCAAGACCCACTAGCTTCCTGGGATCTGAAGAGCTAAGTAGGATCAAATCGGAAAAGGGGCTCAAAATGTAGGCAATCTTTACCCCTTTCTCCTTGCCTGCTCAGGAGCTGTTTTTAGGTAGAAAAGTTAGATTTCTAACCAAGTATATTAAAAACGGGAGACATAGTCTGCCACAGATTGGGAGTGAAGTGAGACTATGCAAAGCCCCACAAGCGCATCAAGATCAGAAGATCTGTAAATATTTCAGCTCCATGGTAGCAGCACAAGAATGAGGACCTCTCCACACCCAAGATGTCCAAGTGCAGATCTAAGCAGCCACTGCACCATTTTAATGTTCTTTCTTTTCTATTTCAGCTAGTAAAAGACCATCCAACTCTTTTAAGAGGGACAAAAGACAACCAAGAGCAGAGAAACCCATTACTGAGTTTCATTTGTGCATACAGTCAATGATTTTATTTCAGTGAGAAAAATGTACCCCCAGCACCTAGTCAGCGGCGGCCTTTACATTTGTGCTGGCTTCTGCTAAGAAATTCTCTGCTGATAAACAATTTAAGAACCTTTCTTTGTTCCCATCCTGGGGATAAAATGTGATTCACTGTGTACGAATGAAGTTGGTGACTTTTGCCTCACAGTGATGCCACTGGAAGGGAGCTTAGATGATTTGGAAAGGCTGGATTGATCTTCCCTGTTTCCACTACACACCCCCCAAAACTAAACCCCAAACCTGCTCCTGGCAGATGTCTCAAATAACAAAGCTGTGGAGAGTCTCTGAAAGAGCAGACACTGACTTCTTCCGTCATTCCCACTCGATGCTGAAACGCACCTCAGTGATGACAACCAAAGCAGCACACTTCCAAGCCTCACACGGGCTATCAAACAGTCCCTCCAAGTAAGTAAAGGGAAAATGTTATGCAAATGTTATGCTTCCAGGCATCAGAACGTTTAGATTCTCTTAAGCCCCACTCTCCCTAGACACCGCCGCAATTCCACGTGATTCTGCATCTGTGCTACTACAACTCTTGTAATTGCTTGTTAAGCAACGGTGCTTCCTGATGTGACATGTTCCCATGTGTGCAGTAGTATGAGCCCCCTTTGCCCCTGGATTAAGGATTCCAAAGCAGCTCAACTCTTAATAAGTACATTCATAATTACTGTACAAATGTAATGCAATCATGTGCATTGGAAAGGGCCCTATTCCTTGTAATAAACAGGCCCCCAATAAATTTTTTTCTACTTGTTTATACTAGATACAAAATCAGTTTCTTTTGGGCCAATCATTAAGTGACAGACAAAAGGAGAATGGGTAAAAACATTTAAGGGATTAGAAAGCAATCAACAGGAAAAGTTCCAGAAAATTCTCTTTCAATGAGTGAGTCCCAGTTCCTCAGTCTAACAGTCCTTGAGGAAGGATATTATTGCACTCATTTTCCAGAAGACTTTTAAGAAGCAAAGTGAGGCTTCTAATTCACATGAATCACACAACAAATAGGAGGCTTTATTTAAAGAAGGGGAAGAGAAAGCTGAGAAAATATAGTGTGGGATGGACTCTTGGACAAAGCAGTGTGGAGTAGAGAGGGCTTGGGGGAACCAAAAAGGACAGCAATGAGAAGCGCTGTGTGGAATACATGGAGGAGGCAGCTTGCCACGGCACCGCTTCAGCCTGGAAGGAGGAGGAAGCGTGTGCCGCCGCCGCTGGCGCCCCTGAAGCTCAGGGCTCAGCAACCCTAACTGTGAATGAACGCAATGACAAGCTAATGCCCGGTGCTGTTTCAAGGCAGGGTGGTCTCTCCAAATAGAAAGGTTTTTCACAGAAATAACTCTGGGCCAGATCACACATTTCCTTCCTATGTTGGGGTTTGAACCCAAGGAGTTCTACGCTACATCCTTGCCTCTTTTTCTTTTGAAACAGTTTTCCTAAACTTCTCAGGCTGGGCTGGGAAGTGTGGCACAGCCAGGCCAAGCAGCATTGGGCCACTGTGGTGCTCAACATCTCCCAGACCTTATAGCTCCCTAGGAACAGAAAACTCTGCCTTGGCGCTGAGTGAGACGCTCCCACAAGAGCCACATCCCACAGCCTCTTTGGCCTCATCTCCTGTCCTCCTCCCCCAGCCTCCATCGGTTCCAACCATGTCGGCTTCCTTGACGTTATTCGCTTTCTGCACACAGCGCACATTTTCGTCTAGAAAATTCTCTGGTAGCCTCTCACTTCCCACTGGTCTCTACACACACACACACACACACACACACACACACACACACACACTCTGCAATCTTACATTAAAAAAAAAAGCTTACCTTGTTTGTTTTCTCTTTACCTATCTTATCACTATCTAATGTGATATCTTATTTATTTATCTTGCCCACTGACTCTCCTTTATCAGCGTGTAAGACCCCTATGGACGGGCATTGTTTTCTTAGGTGATTGTCTCAAACTGTGCCCATCACAGAAGCTTTCAAAAATTCTAGTTGCCTGTTCAGAAGGAGCATGGAAGAGCTTGTCAACTCCTTTGACCCAAGTTGAGAGAAGTCAGTTGCGCATGCGGCACACGCCTGTAGTCCCAGCTCCTGAAGAGGACTGCTTACACCTATGAGCCCAAGGACCAACTGAGCAATTCATTGAGAACTTGTCTCAAAAACAAAAACAATGAGGAGAATCGGAGTTGCTTTGTTGTGCCTCTGGGAGCTGCAGTGGGCAAGGAGAAGTCTTCCCAGGCTCTGAGACTGGGATTGTTGAGAAAGAGGGTGAACCTGCAGTGGAACGTTCTCTACTGAAACTTGCCTTGCTTCCTCCGCGCACATCCAAGCTTTCTAGAAGGCCTTCATTACTCACTCTGACTGGACACATTTTCACTGACTCCACAGAGTCACGTTGCTTCTTAACAGTCCCTGCCTTAGTCTCAGGCATGGCAGCCCCCCCAAAAAAAGTAGGATATACCCGTAATATCTCAAGCAAGCCCCTCAAAATAGGAGAAAAGTCTGAGACGGTTGGCACAGTTATGAGAGCCGCTCTTGTGACTGGCAAGAATGGAGGGGCTACATCCAGGCTACTGGCATAAGAAATGTTCCCGTTGCTTCCTCTCCTAGGGATGGCTCTTCTCTCTAGACAGCTTGCAGAACATAAAATAACATCGATAAGTTGCATTGATCTTTGAAAGAATAGGGTCTTAGTTATATTTCTTGTTGATGATGCCCAGTACCTGTCAGCAAAAGTTAAAGGGGCAAAGGTTTATTGGGCTCACAGTTTGTAGAGCTTTCAGCCTGTAATCCTCTATCTGCTAGAGAGGTTGGCATGGCTGAGGACAACAGCTCATGGTGGTAGAAGACAACAAAAGCAATAAGAACAAAAGGAGACACAAGCCTCTTCTGTCCCTTATGTACTACATCCAGACTGCTGGGATTAGGGAGGTGCCAAATCAATCAATAGACTGATTAAGCAATCACACAACTTTAATCTCAGCATCACACTCTGTAGATTCAGTCACTTCCACAAAAAGCCTAAGCCTCAAAGCATGAGGCTTTGGGGGACATCTAGACACAAGCCATAACATTCCACCCCTGGTTCCCCAAAGGCCAGTGTACATTCCTTTAGGTAAAAGGCATTTAGTTCACCTCTAAGAGTTACTGAGTCCCAACAGTTTCAATGTTGCTGAAGAGTCCAAATCACAAATCTCTGAGATTTAAGGTGAACTCCTAGCTCCAAGCCCCTATACAAATGAAAAGAGAGTGAAATCCTTCCAATATCCAATATCACAACATAGACATTTCCATTCCAAAAGTTACAGACAGATACAAAAGAATGATACCAAAGCAAGTCCCAAATCCAGCAGGGCAAACACTAAGTCCTATAGTTCCATGCGCAGCGTCTAGGGCAATCTGTGGCAACATGTGATGAAAAAGGGTGTGGGCGGCTCCACCCCTACGGCACTTCTGGTGTTGGCAGCTCCCACGGCTCTGCTCTTGGGGTTGCTCTGTTTTTAACTTGCAGATTTTATCAGATGAGCTACATTTCTGGCTGCTACAAACTTCAGGAGTCTCCAATTCGTCTCTGGCATCACACTCACAGCCTCACACACTGCCCTCTCAGGGGCACACTGCCTGCCCCACCCCACCCCTTACCTTCTTCGGAAACCTGAGTGGGAGTCTTCCTGAACCCACAGCTATTCCTTTCTGCATGCACCTCCAACCAGCGCCGCATGCATGCATGATGCCGAGGTCTGCCGCCCGCTGGCACACTAGTCAGGCTTCCTTCTCTCTTGGTTGGGTACAGGGGTCGAGTGCCTGAGTCACTGGGCACTCATAATCCAATTCCAAGGAGCAAATTCTCTAGGTTACCACATTCTGTAACATGATGCTACGGGGTTTTCTTCTCAAAGCAGGCTTTTACTTCTGTAATTTTGAGACTGCGAAGGCTGGAGGCCTGCTGCTTCTTGTGATGGTTTTTGAGCATCTTCTCTATTCACCTTTTCCTTCACAGCAATCAACATCCCCTCTTCTCTATATTTTCAATCCACAGATTTACAAGAGCTTCCTTTCTGGCTAAACACTCGATATAAATGTGGCTGAAAGACCCCCCCCAGTAGCTATGCCACCGCCTCAACATTAGACTGCCTTAAAATTTCTTCTTCCAGGTTAATTAGGTCACTTCTATTAATCTCAATCTCAGGAAAAGCTTGTAGACATGAGAAAAATGCAGACAAACTTTCTGCCAAGGAATAACATTCATCGTCTATAGTCAAGCAGGCGATGCAGTCCTTCTTCCCACCAGAAGCCTCCTGAGGCTGGTCCTCACAGGCTTTCCGGTTTCCTGAGCTCTGACCAGACTCTCCCGCACAGTACAGTCTAAGGTTTTCCAGTTCTACTTTTTCAACTGACATCCCTGAACTTCTTCAACCTCTTCCTACAAGCCACTTCCAAAGGCTTCTGAACCAAATGGTCAGGTATAGTCACAGCCACCACCACTCTTCTCTGGCACGAAATTCCTTTGCCCTCCCTGAGACAAAATACCCAACATCCAAAGGCAAAGGAGAAAAGGCTCACTTAGATCACAGTTTGTGGTGGTCTCAGTCCATAATCAGCTGGCTCCACAGCAGGGTAGCGCATGCAGAGAGGCAATAGTTTACAGCAGCAGAAACACTAAAAACAACAAGACAGAGAGAAAGACGAGCCTCTTCCTGCCCCTTAGATTGTATCTAGTATCCAGAATAAGGCAGTACCAATCCAATCAGGGGATTCATCTAACCATCACCCAATTTTAATCCCAGCACTCTTAATCCCAGAATCACATTACAAATCATTAACACACTTTAGATTGAGCCAACTTGAAAACCCCCCGTGACTTCATGAGGTTTTGGGGGCACATCTAGACAGACACTACAGCACTTTACCATCTGTATTACCATTAGCAAAATATTTATATTAATCACTAACCATTGTTATCAATGGATTTCTTTGCATCAGTTTTCATTTATTTGAAAAGAAATACGAAGGCCTTTAATGAAAAATGGCTATAATTTAAACAGCAAAACACAATTATGAGTTAGGATACTTTTCATTAACTTAAATCATGAGTAAGAGTAGCTGAGCCGCCATTCTCAAAGAAAAGTATGTCTGTGTTTTTCACACTTAACCTCATTCTGTAAAGGACAGGAGCTTTGCTGCATCCATGAACTTCTGCCAACAATTGTCCGCTGTGTATAAAATGCACCCGGAGATGTGTTCTAGCATCTATGCACACCCACCAGCTGGGACTGCCTCAGCCTTCGCACACGCTTGCCCTTAGCACAACTTAACTGTCAGGGCTCACGGGCTGAAATGGAGGCTCTTCCAAGACAACAACTGGGCTCCCTGAAATATCTGGGTCTCACTTGTCAGCCTCCCTTCAGCTCCAAGCTTGGCATCTGGCAAAAGGTGAATGTTCAGGAAATCACTTTATTTTTTTCACCTCTTAAGGGCCTGTCACAAGGGAGTCACTCGGACACGTACGAGAAACGCAGCGACCTCCAGGACCCATGTAGTCAGCCAGGCTTTATCCCTCCTTTAGAGCTCCCAGCCTGAGGTATGAGTTGGAAGACAGTCAGACTGTTGTCTAAGCAACTGCCAAGATGGTGGTGGGGGCCAGGGCTCAAATTCTAGAGGATGGTTAGGGCAGTAACACATTCTAAGGTTCGGGCAAAGCTGTCAGAAGAAATGCCACTTAAACTAAAACTGAAAGAGTGAAGAAGAGCTAGGAAGGAAGAGAGGTGACCAAGAATACTCTAGGTAGAAAGAATAGCCCGAGACAAGGGCTAGTGCAGCCAAATTTCTGACAGACAGTAGAGTTTGACGTCAGGCAATAGTAAATTTGAATTCACAGAAATATTTGAGAGTATCCAAATAACAAGTATATTTTCAATACTAGTATCTGACATAATACTAAGCAGTGAATAATAAGCAATGAATTGGTTTTTCAGTGAAGGGAGTTACAATTTGAAACTTCAAAGGCATTCTTTAATTTCATTCTCATAATCTATAAGTCTTCTCACTCTGCAGAAAAAAGTGTAATGATTTTTTTCAAGTAATTCTTTTAAGACATTAGGCCTTTTGGTTGACAAAAGCAGAGAGAGAGAGAGAGACAGACAGACAGACAGACAGAGAGACAGAGACAGAGACCAGAGAAAGAGACATAGAGACAGACAGACACACAGAGAGAGAGAGAACAATATACAGCTACAATTAGAACTTATGCTCCTCAACTATCTCATTATGAGCTTATGATTTCTCTCTTCTTTAAATAACTGTGAAATCTGTAAGTGGTCCACACACAGCGCTCATGAAGCAAACTAATCAAAGTCTCCAATTAAAGATCATGAGAGAAATCCAACTATAAATTGAAATTTTTGTCTGCAGATTGAATGGCTTGAGAGGAATTCTCTAAGAAGCTTCACACACGCTGGTGCTCACAGGACACCAAGGGGCTGGCTATCGGGGCCGTTCATCCTTTCAGATACTACCCTAGAGAAATAGAAAGGTGCCCTATTTTGAAATGTTCTCATCCAGAGGTTCAGCAGCCTCTGTTCAAATGCAACCTCAACATTGTCAGCCTTTTCATGAAGAAAAGATGAATTTCGGCTAAAGTCAAATTACTTAAATTCAGGTCTCCTCCACTTGGGGAGCAAGAAGTTCAGTGACAATTGAAAAGCAGTGACAAGTTTGCGATTTAAGGTGGGCCAGTGCCCACTAAACATCAGCATGGCCTTGACCTGCCGTCTTCATTAGCAGTAGGGTCTGACTGTCAGGCCAGCCTAGCTAAACCTGTAGGAGGCATTTAGTTGTGGTCATGCAGTGTTACAGAAGAAGCACATTCTGGGAGGGGCCAGCTTAGCGATTCTGAGTAACTTGCTCCCGGGAGGGCAGAAAGGCTAGGCTAGCACATCTTTCATATATATATATATATATATATATATATATATATATATATATATATTTAGTATGGGTTCTACACAGTCTATGGGGCCTCACTACATAGATCGGACTCATAGTGATTCTCCTGTTCTCAGCCTCCCAAGCATTGGGATTATAGGCGCACACCACCACACCTAGTCTCAATCGCTGGCTCAGTGCACCCGGGGGTGGGGCTGGCACAGCAGGCCAGGGATCCAACCCCAGCCACTGCACTCTGCCTAAGCAGGTGCTTTAGTCCACTGAGCTATCTGGCCAGCCC
>NDGM011068789.1:0-10943 GCA_002564305.1 Octomys mimax
TATATATATATATATTGGTTTTGCTTTGGTTTTTTGTTGCTGTTGTTGTTTGTTTGTTTCTTTGTTTTTGAGATAAGATCTCAGTAGGCCAGCCTCAAATGTTCTATATGTTGATTGAAGTGAGGATTGCATGGGCATATACAATTGTCAAAACTTACCAGACTGAACATTCAAAATTTATCCTTTTAATTGTTTTGATTATACTTGGATATAAATAAAAAGCTGCCAAATGATAACACTTGGCCAAATCTATACTGGCATCCCAGGAGGTGGAGGTAAATGCACGGAGTGGGAGGTAACATTCAGAAGGGCCAAGAGGTAGCCTTCTCTCTGGACATGCTGGGTATCTGCTCCCTGAGTGTGGCCTTGCTGGTGGTGCACAATGGGCCCAAAGTGTTGAGCATAAATCTTCATTGGATTTGGGATGGGCAGAGGAATGAAATCAGCTCCTTGGTTGGCACACGCCTTTCTGAGCTGAGTCTGCCTTCTTCTAGGCTGCATCCTGTAGACAGGACCTTTCCACACCTGTGTCCATGCTCCACCTCCGTCAGGACTAGAAAACAGGGCAAATGCCAGCTTCCCTCACCATTAGCTGTGTCATCCTCAGAGGCAGCACAGGCCCTTCAGTTCTTGGGAAAAGCCTCCTCCATGTATGTTCCTGGGCCCCTGTAGATGAAAAACAGCTGTCTCCTCTCCCAGGCATGATTGCACTAGCCCTGTAGGGCAGGCACATCAGCAGTTAGAGAGCACACAGCCTCTGCACTGTCTTCATCTTTCTCTTCTTCTTCCGATGGCATCTTAGCCTGAGGTGGAGTTCTGGGCTCCTGTGCTGAGAAAAGTAATAACTGCTGTCCCCCTGGGCCTTCCTCAAAGAGCTGGCAGTCTAACTAAGGATATAAAGGGCCTGGTGGCATCACAGTCCTTTGTTGAGTGTCACATAAGTAGGGCATATATCAATGGGTTGCTGACGCTCTGGCCTACATCTTCAAGGAGGAAAGAACACTGAGTGGGGAATAAGGGGCAGAAAAATCAGTGGCTGGAGAGGAGAACTCATATGTGGGACCAGAGGTAAAGTCAGCACACCCAAAATCACTTGGGCAAGTGTGTCACTGAATGAGTGACAGAAACATTTACACAGGCAGCTCTAGAAAAATCGATCGAATACCAGAGTAAGACAGCAGAAAGTGACAGTAGTAGTGTGACTCTCCACTGTGAACTGTGTGCAAAATCTCTTTCTTAGGCTGAACACCAAAGTCTCTAAAGGTCACTATGAATGTTACAGAAAATGGTGTTTAAAAATGTATTACTAACTTAGGTTCTTTGTGTAGACATTTCTCACTCATCTGAACAGCTGACCGACAGCTATTTCTTATTAACCTATTATAGCTTTATTGTTATCCTTCCTCGGTGAGTTTCTGTTTCTTGTTTCTTTTCAGTGATGGCAGAACCTTCCTTGCACACCTTCTGTGTGTTTTATGACCATCAGTTAATGGGGCCTCCCATGTCCCACCAGTAACAAGGGCCAGCTGGGGCTCAGAAAGAGACAGCTGCAGAGCAGAGCTGAGAGTAGCACACATGGCTTCTGTCCTCTAAATGGTTCAAGCTTAGGACCTCAGTTGTAGTGGACCTTGAACCTTGGGCTAGTGGCTTTCTGTTTTCTTTTGATACAGACTTGATAATTTTTCCATGCTTAATTGTATTTGCCAGCCAATAATGAGGGTGCTAGCTCTCTGTTGTAAGACAATAACCATTCTGTTTTGATAAGACTGGCCAGAATTTACTGAGGCTTTAACCTCTCTGTTGCTTAGGCAACTAACATCTGGAATTAAGACGTTTTTAGCTAAGTTACAAATTTATTACTTTATAACCGTTCAGCCTATCCCTTTGTGTGTGTTCCACTCCTGAGTCACATCGACTCTCAGAGTGGTGCCCCCACTCTCCATGACCTGTGACGTGTGGCTTGAGGGCAAGTGGGTGGGGAGAGAGCACTGTGACTCATATGTGGACAGTTGCCGGTCCTGTTGCTGAGATCATCAGATAGAATGGACCAAGAGACACCCCACTTGATCTTCCAGTAAATCTGCTCTTCATTGCCGATGACTATTTTGCTGTACATTGGGTTTGCATATTTCCTATAACTGGCGAGCACATGGCTCGCAAAAAGGGAGCCAGCAAAGGGACAGCCAGTCCCTTTGTGCTGCTATAGTAAAAAACCCAAAGGAGAGTACATCATAGACAATGAAAGCAACCTTATAGATCTGGAAGTAGGGAAGTCTAAGATCAAGGTGAATTTGGTGTTTGGTGAGGAGCTACAATCTGATTTGTAAGTGACACCTTCTCTGTGTGTCCTCAGGTGGTGGAATGGTTGAGGAAGCTCTCAGAGTCTCTTTTATTCATCCTTGTAGCTTAATCGCTTCCCAAAGGCTACCACCTCCTGGTGCTATCTCCGCAGGGCAACATAGATGTAAGGGGGAGAGAGAGGGAAACATTCAGTCACAGCACAAGGTTAGCGAGGAAAGAAACACGCAGACTCACTGCACAAAGCCAGCCTCAGCCAAGCTGCCCCCTGACTGCTTGCAGGAGTGACCGGTCCTCTTGCCCTTTCATCTGCTCATGTCTCTGCTCTCCCATCATGGCTTCCAGCTCTCTGACCCAAGCTCCCAGCACCCCTTGGCCAGATGACTGAACTAGCTTCTGGCCTCCTGCCTCTGGCTCATGGTGGTGCCCTTTTGTTCAGATGTCTGGCTGGCCCTTCGAACTGGGGATGCTGAGTGGCTCAAAGTGGTACAGAAGAACAGTTCAGGTGAGCAGATAATTGTAATATCTTTAGTGAACCATAAGTTTCAAGGACAGGCCAGGTTGGTCTGGTTCTCCATGCCCCAGTGGTTGAGTAAGCACAAAAATAGCAAAACAGTTTTTAAAGGTTACAGCTTAGAGCTGGCCAAATAGTTTAGAGGATTAAAGCACCTGCTTAGGCAGACCCAGTGCCTGGGGGTTCGATCTCTGGTGTGCCCTGCTGGCCCTGCCCACAAGGCTTGCTGAAACAGCAATTGAGACTGGGCATGGCAGTACGCGCTTGTAATCTCAGTGCTTGGGAAGATGAACACAGGAGGATCACTACAAGTCCAATCTATGTAGTTAGACCCAGTAGACCCTGTCCTAAAATAAAAAATAATTAATTAATTAAATAAAGGTTACAGCTAAACACGTGTTCAAGGAGCTGTGAAAATCTACAAAAGCCTAGGATTTACTGAGTTGGCACAATAAAGGGACCATCCCATCTGCATGATGTGGAGGACAAGCAAACCCTGCCAACATTGAGCTGCGGGCCACACTTCATGTTTCTTGCAAAGCCTCCTGTGTGCTCCTGCCCTCAAGAACAGTGATCTTTGCAACTGAGTACTTGTGATTGTTTTAGTACTTCATATTCCTAATCACACTTTTTTTTATATGACTGGCTCATAATTGGATTGCAATCTCTTTGGGAGCCTACTGTTTCTTTGTTCCCTACATGCATAGGCCAGACATTCATAAATAGTTAAGTTTTTGCATGTGGTGCTGGGATTTGAAGCTAGAGCCTTGTACAAGCTCAGCAAGCTCCCTACCACCGAGCTATCACCCTGGCCCTTGTTATTTTTCACTTTGAGACAGGATCTCACTAGGTTGCGCAGGCGAGTGTCACACTTGTGAGCCCCCTGATCCACTCTCCCAAATAACTAGGATGTTGTGGTCTGTGCCAGTGTCCCTGACTACAACATGGTCATATCTCATTTAGTAGATTGTATTCTCCTTTGGGAGTATTTTTCCATTTGGTTACTCATAAAACAGGATGAATGTTTGCCTTCTAATAGCAAGCTTAAAAAATAATCCCTAATTGTCAATTTACAAACCTTTATTTACTTGCTGAACACCTGGCATGAGGTCAAGAAGAAGTTTAAAAGTGGCAGCTGTAACTACCAGTGGTGACTCATAAGCGTAAAGGAGCATCTTCAGGTAGGTTAAAGGAAAACTATAACTTGATTTACCCAACACTTTGATTTTAACAACACACTGGTCCTGCTAAAAGACAATTTTAGAGAAGTGTCAATACTAGTGATATGTTCTTGTTGATTTTTAAAGCATCTCATGATTTTATAGAACACTTGATTTCACTTGGAGGGCACAGGCACCTTGTGAGCACTCAGCTCTCTGAGGGTTTTGTTCTGAGTATTTGTGGGTGCACAGCATTTGACATGGTCCCAAATAGTTTCTTTTGCTTTAATACTGAACATAATTCACAGAAGACCCTTATATCTTCGGTGTGTGATGCTCGTAATCTGATTTGAAAGGATATTAAAAATTAGCTCTAAGTAACAAATAAGACTTGGTTCTTAAACCTTAAATAGTTGTCCTGTGCCTGCTCAAGAAACGTATTTCATTTAAGCCCCTCTTCACTCAGTTCAGCTCATATAAGTCTATTGTAGCAAAAATACAACAGTGGCATCCTGTGGCTCAGCCTGTGAATGACAGCTGCATGTCAGCGCTAGTCTTGGGATCTTGGAGCCCTGAGGAGTGCAGAGAGGTGGAGAGGCATTATAGAGAGGAGAGTTGTGGAGGACACAGAAATGCTAGAGGGAAAACAAATATGCAGTTTTTAAAGACCTAAATCACTATAAATAAAGTATTACCGTTTTCTAGCTTTATTTCATGAGAATGAGCTACAACTTAAAGCTGAACTGAGAGTAAAGCTGCAGAAATTGGCTTACTTTTAAAAAAGCTTTTGTTTTTAGAAATCCAACATAGGGTTTCTCCAGGTAATTTGTATACAGAGAGAATGCCATTATGTCTCCCGTGACGTCACTGCAGTAGCTTCTAGAAGGCAATCTGCACTCTGCAGCAGCTTTTGTGTTTTACTTCCTATCTTTTCTCAGCACATTTAACAATATCCATCATATAATTAATATTTGTGAATTAGTGAATGAATACATTTTCCATGTTTAAAGAAAAGGTGAGAATTTTCTGTGTTCCACTTAACTTGAGAAAACTGTGACCTCTTTTATTGGAGGAAATTATATATTAGCTCCTGGACGGAAATACTGATGGAGATGTTCATCTTCCTCTCAGCAGCTGGTCTTAGAACAAGGGTGACCCAATACCCAATCTATATACATCAGTGCCACAGTTAGCTGGGGTTCTTTATTTGATAAGGTAAGCCAAATACTTAGTCATGAGGAGCTTGGTAATTTATTGATCTATCTGTGTGAGGTTGGTATAGACTTTATTAATTTTAGGTACCCAGGGAGGGATGCTCAGAGTCCACAAGGTTCACGAGTGCTGTGCCAACGAGATACGAATAAGCATGAAAATACATGCTCAGTCAAATTCAATGTGGACACACGTGTTCACTGCAGTGCTGCTTATGGCAACCAAAAGGCAGAAAGAGCCCAAATGTCCATCAGGATGAATGCGTAAACAAACTGTAGTATGTACATAAGCACATTATTCAATGAGAGCTGATCTATGTATAATATGGGTCACTTACCATAAAACTCCACTTAGAGGACACATCCAGCATAGGTGAACTCATAGATGCAGAGAGCAGGCTGGTTGAAGGAGCTGGGGAAAGACCTGGCAGCACAGGCCTGATGGCACGGAGTGTCCTTTTGGAGCAATGAAAAAGAATTGCAAATACAAAGGTGGAGCTTGCATAGCATTGTGAACGTGCGAGGGACCATCAGATTGTTCACTGTAAAATAGCTAATTTTATAGTATGTGAATTTCACCTCAATAGAAACAGACAAGGAAGACTCTGTATGGCCACCTTACATGCAGAGACGTCTACTGCACATTTGAATGAGCATTCATCTTTAATGTTATATGTGTTACGGAAACCCCTCTGAGAGAGCGCAGTATTTTTAGTGAGAAATTAACACATAAACAAAGCCAGTTATTCTGTATAAGTCTGGAGCCCTTGAGATCTACAAATCGTGCAGAAGCATTTCATGAAATGAGTGATTTAAAGCAGAATACCAGCCCAAATTTCAGATGATTATAACTGACCCATTTGAAGAGGAAGCATGGGCACCCGCACCATGAGTCTGTGACGAGCTCCTCAGACAGACTGCAGGCAGAGCAGTTCAGCAGAGGCAGAGCCGGCCATGTCTCAGTTTGTCAGAAGGCTTGCTCCGTGCTCCCCACGGGGCTGGGGGCTGACAAAATCCCACATGTAGTTTGGTTCCATGCATTCTTCTCGGCATTTACATCCCAATGAGTGTTTTAAGGGGCATTTAATATGCACATTTCTGGTTCATTTTCCCTTAACTCATCAAAATGGGGTTAGGAAGGACTGCTTTGATCTCTACCGGGCCTGTTCACGAGAGACATGAGGCCATTACTTTCCAAACAGAGAGCTGTGCTTTGCCAAGAGTTTGGGGAGTTAACTGCATGACGTTTGAGTTTCATTTGAGGCACCTGACCCTTGAGTCCTAAACTTGGCTGAGGAAGACTTCCTGCCCCCCAGCCTAATAAAGCCCATTAATTAACTGTCAGACCAGCTGTGTAACAAGCGAGCTTTTAGTGGCTGTGCCATTTTCTTGGTTCCAGGCCAGAAACGACAAGTATAAAACTTATCCTATGAGCGAGACATTTCAGAGAGACATTGATGTTTGCATAATAAAGAGTTGCCTTCTGGATCAAATGTGCATTGTGGGACTTGTATTTTTTTTTTTAATTAACATGTAAGTAGATATGTTCCCAGCTGCTTTTTTGAATTCTTCTACAGATTTTTTTTTTTTTTTTTTTTTTCACAGCAGGCAGAAGGCAAGTAGGGAACTCTGCACTGCCTGGTGCTTTTTTCCTTTCAACTTGGACTGACAATTAAAGGTAGAAATTAGTAGAGCTAGGCACAGCATAAGAATCTGTGACACATGGAGGACACGCTGGGTGGGTGATCTCAGCCATCATCTGTCTAAATCAGGTGGTGGCATGGTTGTTAAGTATTTAGGCATCCTTTGGTATCCTCTTCGGTCCCAGCACCTGGGAATTCAGCGTACGTTTGCACATTTTCCACGATGGGACACATACTACTCAGGAGGATAATTTATTACACGATTAGTTGACAGAAACTATGAAAATTAAGAAAAATTTGACATTGTTCTGTGATTTGGGCCCCTATCTAGACTTTGGGAACACACATCTAATCTCATTTACCATATACATGACACACGTGGAAGACAAATATGAACGTACTGTGTTCCTAAAATTTTCTCTTATTGTGGCTAACCATATTCAGTCCCTTCAGTTTTTATACAAAGATACATTTCACCTTGTCCAAACCCTTCTGCACATAATCTCGTCTCACATGCCTCTCTTAAAATATTGCATCTCAGATTGAGTATATATGCCAGACATGGCTGGGACAGGAAGCTTCACTGAGATGGCTGTGGGCCACATGACTATCACAAATGTTGAACTGTGCTTGTAGGCCTTTCGTAAAGTGTTGCCAAGTCTGCTCTTCTCTGTATATTTGTGTAATTAATTTTTTAAACGTAAGTGCAGGGTGGTATATAATTCAAATGAAAAAGGAACAATGAAAAGTCATTGTTCAGATTATTTTGTTCTTGATTCTATGTCTCGTGTTAACTGTCATCTTCCATTGATGGATAGGCACAGATTCTATATATATCTCAGATTATTGATGAGAAAAATGGTGAACTGACTAGGGCCAACTACAAAGCTTTTGATCTCAGCAGAACTGAGAGATCTGCAGTAGTCCTAGAGTGCAGTCATTAAACCATGTACAAATCATCTCAAATGTAGTGTACTTGAGAATGTGCCTGATGGAGGAACTGTTACTTCAAGGAAAAAATGGTTCTCAGTCTTTATCTTTGTGTTTCAGTGAATTATTAAGAAAGTGATTTATGAATATTATTAAGAATATTCTGTAAATGTGTGTTTGAGTATGGGGATCATCTTCTGGTATCCCATAAAATCCACTTTTCAAATTCTATTATCACACTGCCTATAAGTTTCTAACCTGCTCTACTGGGATTTAAACATGGTGTTTTATTGAGTTGTGCTGTGATTGAAACACTCCATGCCTCCAGCCTGCTGTGAGCTCTACCAAAGCAGGAAACAAAGGGCCAGGGTTAAGAACTGAAGCCAAAGGCTGAGAACTAATCAAAGTGCATGTTGCCTGGGAGGCGGTCAGAGTCAGGAGATCCCAGATCTTGAAGTGGCCAGAGCATTACTTCCCAGAAAAGTGGGAGACAAGAATCAAATTATATTGAATAGTAAGTTGATCCAATTCACCAGCAAAGATCCAGAAGGAAAGCCCAAGCACTAAGACAGCCAGGGGCATGTGCAAGAGCAGCAGTAGCTGGAATATAACTAAAAGTCCCATGGCCTGGGCACTACCATTCATGGCTAAGATCCTTCCTGAGCCAGCGTTCAGAACTGAGTAGGCCAAATCCCAACAAACAAAGAACTAGGAAGTTTGTTTCTCTTAGCTACCAGCTAATATTGTGTTGTCTCCCCAGATGGTCTAGACTTTGTCCTGCAAAGCTAGAGATGAAAACCACACATTTTATTTCAGTCTTTAGGAGCTTTGATTATTTTGGGCTTTATCCCTCCTTGATTCTCTTCCTACTTTTTTTCTAGATTGATTTTTTCTGAGACAGAAAATGTAGTTCAGGCTGGCCTTGAACTCAGTCATCCTCCTGCCTCAACTTCCCAAGTGCTGGGGTTATAGGCATGTGCCACTATGCCTGGAATAGCTTTCTTTCTTGTCATCTTTGGTTCTCTGTCCCATCTTCCACCTCCTTGCATTTTTTTTTTTAATTTTTAGCCCTTTACTAATCTTATATACCTATTATTAGCACTTCTTCTTGGACTTGAACAGTAATATCCTATACCTTGATTTGTTTGTGAATGAATATATTCCTTATGTATTCTAATAAGCTAACTTATATTTTTAAAACCCACAGGGAGCTTGAAATTTACTTCCGATGAATCTTTTTCTGCGAAATTGAAGAATACTTTTATGAGTCAAATAACCTGTAATTGCAAAATTTTGTAAGCATGCAGATTTAGTTTTCTTAAATCATGGCTATCAAGTTAGTAGTTCATCAAGTAACAGAGGCTCTGACCAGGTGACCAGAATTAACTGATATCTCGGGACTGTGGTAAGCTTTACAATATGATTTAAGATGGTCACTTAGGGAATGAAGTGAGATCATTTTGTAACGACTCATCTTACTGGGCTGACTCTAATGTGTGTGGGACATGATATAATAATGGATCTACACCAGCCCAGATGATTTCTTCTATTGGTCCCCTCAACATCATTTATTCACCCACGTCTTAGTCACTTTTGTTGACACCAGCACAAAAATATCCAGCTCATACAACTTGGAGGAGGAAAGGTTTATTTGGCTCACAGTTTGTAGAGGTCTCAGCCCATAGTCAGCTGACTGCAAAGCAGGGCAGCATGGCAAAAGGGCCCAGTGGAAGAGATCTGCTCGTGGCATGGTTGTAAGGAAGCAGAGAGAACACAGAAGGAGGCCGGACACTGTAGATGCTTCCTAGTCACTACCCCAGTGACTGCCTCTTCTGACTGGACCTAATAAGTCAGCTATAACGTCCCCATCATCCAGTCACCTCCACAAAGCGCATTCCTATGAGCCAGTGAAGCTTTAGGGAACATCCAGATAAAGCTATCATAACCCACTCAATTCTGAGCCCTTAGAATAGTCTAGAAACTGGGTTTTCAAATGCCCCAGGTTTAATCCACATCACACAATTACTTAGAGGAATTCATTGCCAGCACCCAATCCTAAATCCTAGCAAATATGTTAATTACTAATTAGATGGGAAGAGACATCATCCAAGAAATCAAGCAGGCCTGCAGGCATCCTGGAATCCAGCTGGAAAGAAAGAAATATAAACGAGAACTTCGCAGATGCTGGAACACAACCAGGGATTCTTCACTTGGATATGGAAGGGCCAAGAATCAATGGTGAAATGATGAAAGAGTGGAAACTCCAATTCTGGCCACATCTTGGTGGCCAAAGGGCCATAAGTGTCATCTGTCCAAATGAGGCTGTTACCTATTAACTCAAAGTAACATGTAAGAATAAAATAATCAATCTTCATCATAAAAAAGGGCCATAAGTGAAGATCATATTTCTTCTCTGTGTTGATTTATTCAATACTCGTAACATACTTTTTACATAGATTCTGTCATAATTCCTACTTTATAAATGCATAGATTGAGGCACAGAGTTGGTAAGTATCTTATCTAGTGCTGCACAGCAGGCTGATCCAGGCAGTGCCTGTTCCTAGGCTGGTGTCTTGGTCATAAGGCTCAAGTGAGGTGGAGGTGAGTGAACAGGCTCTTGGCTCTGTGACACTGTGTAGGTGGGGTGTGAAACCCTGCTGCAAGTCACCAAAGTCAGGATCTCAGACTCTCACTTGCACAGATGCTCTTGATCTACCTGGTAATAACATAAGTAAATGATTTATATGTGTATTTTCCTCTGTTGCAACAAACATACAGCAACCTACTTCAGGTTTTTCAATACTACGAAAAATTTTAAAAATTCAAGTATCTTGTGGAGAAAATAGATTTTAGCCTGGGAATGAAGGTTAAACTGACTACCTGAAGTCCCAAGATCTCACAGCTCTCCTGCCCCAGTATATATTTGACTATCTTCCCAGCCCCATAAATCTAAGTGCTCAAGTGTCTGGATAACAAATTAGAGATGAGTATTGATGGATGAGCCCATACGAGACAGAACCTGAACAGTGATTCATTAACCTAGGCAGCCCTTTATAGCTACAAATATCAAAGCGGGTGGTTTATCTTTCCAAAACACAAATCTAGCCATGTGTCTCCTCTGTTCAAAGCTCATTAATGACTCCTTTGCCCACTGGGCAAATTCTTGATGCTGTGCCCTGCCCAGGAC
>NDGM011068798.1:549-11550 GCA_002564305.1 Octomys mimax
GGGGGGGAGTTAGGAATGGTTGGGGAAAACTTGTGCAAAATCTATTAAAGTTTAGGGGGAAAAATCGTTTGCTCATTTATGTGTGCATTTTAATCAAATTAAAGATCTGTGGCAGCTCTCAGAATGACAAATCACATTTCCTCTCTCTCCCTGCTAGCTTCTCCCTCCGAAATATCTTATAAATTATATACATTATATGGATGTTCCGTAAGTGCATATATGCCTCTGTCACAAAGTCATTTTGTGTTCTGAAAACCTAATATAATCAAAGTCAGTGCCTTAAGATGGTGTAGCTGAAGATTTGAGCCCCTTCCACTAAAGTGGAAATACTTTCAGTAATTGAAAGCAGATTCACGTCTGGAGTTGTATAAGCCAAGGTTTTCATTTTTAAAATAAACCTTTTGTTCTCTGGTTTTAAATGTTTCTGAGAGCCATCCAGAGATCTCTGTGTGCTAATTGTTAAAGTAGTTCTTAACAAAGGGTTGAAAATATCCAGAAAAGGCATTTTTGAAATACAGCTAACTTACCCTCTCAGTAGGAGAATATTCAGCATGTCCTGTCTGCGCCCCACATTTTTTTTTCCTTCATCGGATTCCCAGGTAGTAAAATGCAGCTGTAGTCTTCGAAACACCAAAACATCAAGCCAACTGTTTTCAGAGGTTGAAAAACTTGAGAAATTTTGATATTATCTCATTTTATCCCGTGATTTACACAATTTGATGATGAATGTGAAATCCAATATAAAGTATGTTCAATTTTAAAAGATGCTTAGTATGCTTTAACTTATAGACAGAAACGTGAAATATGTGATGGCAGATTGTTAACCTGGAGAATTCTTGTCTGATCTTTATGGACTAAATGTTCAAAACTATTAAAAAAAAATTGGCTGTTGAAGACCGAAATTAGGATACATTCTAGACAAAGAGGGAGTCAGTTGATCTATTAGCTGTGAAGATAGAGAAGAATGGAGATGTGTAAGAGTGTCACTCTCCTTCTTGAAGGAAATCTAAAATAAATAGTGCGATTGTGAGGAAAAAATGTAAAGGGCTGTGCTTTCAATACTGACAGCTGAGATGAGAAAAAGTAATATTCTGAATGTTTTAATTACTCGTAGCTTAACCTGTTATATTGATTATTAATAAAACGTGAACAGAATATAACATGGCAGTTTGATTCCTTGGGAACTGCTTGGTAGCTGTGTATTTTACCATGTTTCTTGGGCTTCTTGCTAGCCAATCATTCGAGCACGTTATGAGAGAGTAACTTCATCGTGACATAAGTGGTATTGTCATTATTTTCCATGGAAAAGTTATCTTTTCTAAAACATCAGTATTTGAAATATTCACTAAGTCTTTACCAAATAAAATCTCACTAAATTTTGGCTGTGTTGTATCATGTTTCTTAGGTACCAGTGGCCTAGTGGAGTTTAGTTGTCAAAATTTAGAAAAAGAGACTTACAGTCTGAACAGTGACTTTCAGTGTAATATCTTTGTCTAAACATTTGAAGGAACCCTTTTGTGGTTTCTATTGCTGTTAGTTTTTTTGTCTTTATACATTTTTTTTTTTAATTTGGTAAGGGGGTTTCAGATGTTCTGTCGCTTGAAATAATATATTCAATTTATCATGGGACTTCTGTCTTTCATAATATGGGCAAGTGGCAAAGGAGGCACTGTCCAAATACAGTGATCTTGATAATTAATGCCATAAAGTAGATTAAAATGCTGTATTCCAGGTATTCATTTCCTTAAAAGGGCCACCAGAACAGCGTTGCTAAGCACCCGTCACCACTGCAAGTAACAGAAAATGACCCAAATTAAAGAACCTGTTCTAAGCTGTATTCTTGCATTTTCTAAAGTGCATTTCAAAAGGTTTAACAAGACTCATTCAATTAGTGAAGAAAAAGGATCTATTTTCAGCTTTGATCAGCAATTAAGAGATTGTGCTTTGGAACATCAGTTCTTTATGTTTATAATTTATTTTGTTTCCCAGGCTTTAACTAAATAATTGTGAATAAATATGTTTAACAAACTACCTTTCTAGCAATCCAGATCTAAATGATAAAATAGGACAATATATTTGTTTAAAATTGTTATCTAAATCATTTTTATGTTAATTTTTCTTCATTTTAAGAAAGTTTAAATTTTATACTAGTATGACTTATTAACAACTTCAGTATGAATATCTTTGCAGACTTGTGTGTATAAATGTGTATATACATAAACAAGTTACATAATATATGGCTGTAATTATTCTCAGCATAAATATAAGTACTTTTGCACCTCATTTTTGAGAAATACGGTATTTTTCCTTATGGAAGATTTGGACGCTGTGAAAATAGTATCATGGAGGTAGATTGATATGTTGAAGAAAGTAAATATATGAATTTGGGGTAGTATTTTTTTAACCTTAGCATGAGCTGTCTCCTTTTGTGTTTGACCAGAACTTCAAAATAGGGTTAAAAATCTAAATCACAACTATTAGAGTGTTTAATAATAATAATAATAATAATAATAATAAGTCAGCAAGGTATCCTGTTTTTTAGCTAATACACAGCAGTCAAAGTCAAGTTGCAAATTTATTGACAGAATGGAATGAAAGAATAAAGGTTCTTAGTGGACTAGGAAAGAGGGGCAAGGTGACTCCCAAAGGTGAAGATTAGGGTTAGTAGCAAGATCTTTACTGTATCATTTTGATCTGGACAAGTGTGAAGAATACAAATATAGGTTTTTACATTATTAATCATAAGTGCTGTTTTGGCTATACTCTAGCATGGAATATTTTAAAGCCAAAATTACACTTAATATATCTTTTTCTAAAAGTGTTAGTTTACATTAGAAATTCATTATATTTAGATTTATTAGGTTATTTGTCATTACGTATTTCTTTAGCAATAGATAATGTAAAATAAATAAAATTTGTATGGCTTACTGGAGTTTTATCTAGAATGAAAAGTTATATATTCATTTATGTCTAAAGCCTTTTAATCTGAACTGAGGTTCTACTTCAGGTATTGAAATGCATAATTTTTGGCATATCAGAGTTCATTTTTCCTCAGACAGTATCTAGGAATATATACAAATTGTGTATTATATATATCTTAACTGGTTTGAAATGACATTTTAATATTTAAGGCCAATTGTTTAAAAATTAATGTTTATATGTTAAGTTTCTATACACCTATCTCTTCAATTGCAAATTCCGTGCTTCATTTTGAAATTCTATTCTTTAATTTTTACTGTATGCTGGTTGAAAACAGCTATCACTTCAGCATCCCAGGAACAATTTTTATCATAGATGTTAGCGATGATACGTTCATTTCACGGAGGAAGAATAGTAATTGAAAAGTACACCTAACTATTTAAGGACAGATTACCTGTACACTTTATTAGGTTTGGGAAACCACATGCTATCGTATTTTTTAAAGAAGTTTTCTCTTAGTGTTACCCCTTACTTTAATATTAAATAGCGTTTGACATAAATCCTTTGGAGTATTATAGTTAGCAGAATTAGAAAACAGACCCAAATGCATAATAAAGAACACACAGTTCAGACTTTTATAGAAAAACACTTGAATATTTTCTAGTTATCTAACCTAAATCTTAAGAACATTACAATGGTGTGTGAAAGTTTTAATGCATTCTTTTTATATTATTTGATGTAAGACACCTTTTTCCCTTAAACTGTTTCCTGCAGGGGAACAGAGGACCTGATGTCTAGAGATTTCTAAAATGTAACCTGGAACACCTTTTATGCCTTTTCTTTTAAATAAAATAAAACTGCCTTATCCAACAAACTTAACATTGTTAACCTTTTATAATTATTTAACCATTATTTCATTTTACCTCCTGCTTAAAAGTTGTACATTAGAGGGGTAGACACCTGGCTGTGCTCTTAAAAGTTTATTTGTCTTTCAATTCCTGTGATAGTAGGGGGCAGTACATCTCCTTAATTATCTTTGTTCAGGGAAATGCTGAAAGGCCAGGGTAGTTAAACAAGGCCATTTGGATTTGTGAGGTCGAAGTCAGATACAAGGAAAGTGGTTAAATGCATTATCTTCTTATTGAGCCCATCAGTGAACTGATCTTGATGGAGGTAGAAAAAGCCATTTATCCATTTTATGATGGCAACCCTTGCTTGTTTTATCACTGAGAGATCTTTGTACACTGCCTTATTGTATTTATTTTAGTGTTCATATATTATTTCCTCATAGATCATCACCATGAGGGTGAAAATTAAAACTTCTTTTTAATGATAATAATTTTCTGTCATAAGCTTATCTCATCTCATCTGTACATATTGAAATGTCCCTTCATTTAAAATTTAAAGTGACCAGGCTGGCTGACCATTCTGTATTTGCTCCTAAAGGTCTTTTAATGATGATTGGTCTTCTTACAAAGAACCTGCTATTGTGCTCCTTTTCCAATTGTTTTTTAAGCTATTAAGAGGAAAGAGTTGGCCAAATTTAATTTTTCGCAGTGGGAATAATGTTTGTTTGAACAAGAGCCTAAGTATGTTTACTTGAGAGTTTCTCAAGTTTTAGTAGGTCTGCTGCTTCTATCCTGGAGTCATCACTTCACTCAAGAAGTTAAAGCAAAACCTTAAGATTTATAGTTTATATTTCTCAACTGTATGGCCATCTTTCTCCTTGTGATATATTTTATGTCAACTCTAATAAAATGGAATTCTTTCCTAAATATTTGAGCAGGTATTGTTCAATAAAAGGAAGAATTTTATTAAATATAATATAAGATCTAACCTTTTGGAAACTTCAGTTAAAGCAATTAAGTACAGCATACAAGAGTTATTTTTTTAGGCAAAACTGTCAAACATTACCTGTGGAAGTTTACCTTATGCTTCACTTTTTACTAAGTTCTTTATTATAATTAATCAGAGCTAAATACAAGTCTTCTAAGAAAGAAAAGCTTAGCTCATTATCAAAATACTTAAAATATTATTTCAAGCTTTATCAGAGATGTCTGCCTGTCATCCTCCTATGAATTAGGTAAAGCTAATCTCAGGAACTCAACATCAAAACCAAAATTAGTTCCTCAGGAGAGTTACACTTTTTTAATCTCCAAAGATTTCCTCCTTTGAGAAAACATTCAAATGAGAAGGAGATCTAGGAAGGGCAGAGCGGGAGAGGAAGGGAAAAGAAAACAGTGAGAAAAGAAGGAAAAAATGGAAACAAAGCTTTTATAAGTAACGAGAGGAAGAGAGGTTGGAGGGAGGGTAGAGGAGTGTAGAAAGAAGAATCAAGATACATCACACACAGGTACAGATTCCCTGTGATGAATGTGATTGTTATGTATATCTAAACTGTACCAATAAACTTAATTTTAAAAAAGAACCTTTTATTTAGAAAGTAAACAAATCAGATTTTAAGATGTTTAGAATTCTTAACTCTCACATCTCCCTCTCTGGTCCCACACCAAGGTCAAAGTAGGTTTCTCTTCATCTCTGACTTAGACTGTGTTCCTTAGTTTTCTGGCCTGGCTGCTCCATCTCTGTCTGTCTTTTTAATTCAGCCTCCACACTGTCGTTCCAGTTGTCATTCTGTTACATACTTTGTCAGATGCTTCATGCTCCTACTGCATGATCCTGCTTCAGCTTCTGTTGCTCCTTTCCACCCATGCTTCAGCATTCTCACTTCACTTCTGCTAGGTGTGCCTGTGCTTACCTCCTCACAAAACTTTCAGCAGCATACTTGCATGACGTTGCTTCTCTGAAGCCCTTCCTGACTGCCTGCGGCAAAGCTGGGAACTCTTATACTCTTCCTTAGCCCCTGATCCATACTTCTGTTAACAGCATTTAACACATTCTATAATCATTTGTTTACATTTCTCTCTCCCTACTAGGGACAAGTTCTTTCAGGTCACAGCTATGTCACACTCATCTTTACATACCAGCGCTCAAAACAGTACTGAGAGAATAGTGGTCAATAAATGTTTGTAGAATGCTTATTGGAGATATATATATTTTTTGAGCATCAGTTATTTTATTTATTTATTTATTTATTTGGCGGAACCGGGGATTGAACTCAGGTCCTTGTGCTTGCCAGGGAAGCGCTTTTTCTACTGAGCCATCTCCCTGGCCCTGAGCATGAGTTATTTTATAGTTCTTTGTTAAAATATGATTGTTTATTCAGAAGTTGTTGAGGGCTAGAAGTTTGTAGTCTCAATGGCCCCATATTGGCAATCACTACTGTTGCTACTATCTCATTTTTTAGCTCTCTATATTAATTATATATATATAAATTATCTGTAAACTATATAAAACATATATATATATATATATATATATATATATATATATAACTGTCTTCTCAGAACATCCCCTTAAGGAGGGATCTTACCATTTCATTGATGATGAATGTTATCCATGTAAGTTAAGTAGGTAAATTCAAGGTAGCATGGGTATTGAATGGTAACACTGAGCTGAATGCAATCAGACGTGATTCCAGGCCTGTTTTCCGAAATATCAGACTCCTTGTTAAGCTCTTCAAATTATATGTGCAATTCAAGTATGGGTATAATTTTTTAAGATAGATTTCTCTCATTTTCTCCTCTTTCATGCTTTCAACTTTCATTTATTACGCTCATTAAACATCCAAGATTATTTGTTGTTATAATTTATGCATAAAATAAGAATAGAAAAGTACTGACTCAAAGCTCATCTTATTTTATCACTAAGGGCTTCTTAGAAGGCCTTTAGGCCTATTATTTTCATTTATTTCAGTTTTTGGTTAGGTGTGATTTTTGAGTTGATACTTTGATTTCAAATAAGGTGTGAAGATGAAGCAAAGATGAATTTCCTTAAGAACTTTTAAGAGAAATTCAGTGAATTTTAACAATAAAAAGTTACACTAAAACTTGTATGAGGAAAGTTGTGCTAAAATTGCTTGCATAGTTAATTTGAACATATTGATAAAAATATTTGTGATTCTAGTGTGGGCGCACATGTCCATATGTATGTCTGTACATGGATGAATGTGTGTGGGTGTCTGTATATGGAACCCATGCTAAGCATGTACACCATGCAGCTTCACCTGTAGCCATGGTAGGGTTTGTTTTTGTTCCTGAGCCGAGGTTCCACTGTTGCTCAGGCTGGCCTTGAACTCTTGGGCTCAGGCAGTCTTCTTCCTAACCGCTCCAGTAGTTGGAACAGGAACATTATTCACCTTTTGCACATATAATGCACCATATTTTAACTGGTGAACATGTCTAATGGGACTCTTTTTGCGTGACTAAAATAAGGAAGATCCATTCTTTAGGATGATGTGTGTAGCAAGAGCTAATGTACTCAATATGTTTTTTAATCAGAAAATTTATAAGTGGAAAGTACTGAAAGGACAGGAAAATGCTTTTGCTACCAAAAGAAGTGAGTGCTGAAGGAACAGAAGAAACCATATTTCTGCTTTCTTGACCCAACTTCATTGACCTTAAAAACAAACAAAAAAACCCCACAAAATTTAAAAATTTAAGAAGCATTACTAACTACTTTTCTGAAAATGGATAAAATTAGAAACTTTCAGCACTCAAGAGATTCTTCAAAGTCACTTAGTTCAGACAGTACAATTTTATAAGTAGAAAAACTAAGGTCTAATAATAGCTAACATGTATTCAGTAGTTAGTAGCAAGCTTTTATCTGCTCCGAGGCTTTTATATAGATATTATTTGAGTTTCAGTACAACTTCTAGAGTTAAATGCTTTTATAATCAAGATTTTCAAGGTAGGCAAAGGTCAGGCATGGTGGTGGCTGAGGGAGGCTGAGGCTGGAGGATCAGTGCAAGTTCAAGTCCAGCCAGGACTACAAAGTGAGTTCAAGGCCAGCCTTACCTACATCATGAAATCCTGTCTCAGAAAGACAAATAGACAAAGAAAAAACCCTGGGAATTTCTCGTTAGAGGTAAAGCCATTGTTTGGACTTAGGTGAGAACGTGTCAAAAGTTGTGTTCCCTTTCTCCTTTGGAATGACTGGGGAGTGCCAAATTACTCTAAGAAGAAATGTAACCTCAGGGACTCCCCAATATCTAGTATGAGTAGTAGGCTATTTAGGAAGTAAGTATTCTTATACTTAATTTTATATATGAGAAAATTGGGCTTAAAGAGATTTTAAAAATTGCATAAAGTTATTAACTACTAAATTACAAAATGCAATTAAGAATTCAGGTTTGTACTGTTCTCAAATTTATATCCTTCATTGAATTCTACATCCAGGGTAATTATCAAATGTGCTTTTGTTTTGACTTCTAACTTTGCTCTACATGTAAATTCTCTTTACTGTATTAGAGTAGAAATATGTCAGTACACAGCCTTTCATAAACATTATAACATGGATTTCTAGATTTGCTCAAGGCAAATCATTGAATTTATCAGTAAGTATTTTGTGAGTATTTCTGCATTGTTTTTAATCTTTAGTTTTTTTAGTACACAGTCACAAATGATCAACTGTGATCTGGCTAATGTCTATTCCCTAATTAATATCTAGCAATGTTTAGCATTATTGATTAGGAAATTAGTAAAATATGCTTTTAAGTGATGTCCCTGTTCCTCATTTAATGTCTTATTTAACTGATGCCTAATGTTTTTACTATTAAAGGCTATTAACACATCAAAATGATACATATTGAACCAGGCAAAATGATAAATTGCATTGATCTTTATGTCTTGGTGCCTAGAACTAATCTTTTGGTGATATTGTTTGTTTGTTTGTTTTATAAATTTGGGTGTGCTAAGATGTTTTGTACAGGACAGTGATAGTGAAACTTACAGAGGTTTCAGCCATACAAACAGCTGACTGTATCGTGTGTGCTATAGGTTCGCTGTATGTTCTAGATTTATGAAAGGTGGGAAGTGAGCCAGACCACTAAGTTCAAACAGTGCAGTTTCTTGTAGAAATTCTGTAGAGCTTCTTTTTAAAATTTTTTAAAATTAATTTTAATGAGAAAAAAATAGCAATGAGACAGTTTCAAAACAGGTTAGTAGGACAATTAAGATAATTAACACAGTGTGTATTGTTGTCTTTGTAGTAGTTATTTGTAGAGTTTCTTCAATTGATATAGAATTTTTGGGGAAAAAATCAGACAGGAAATAATAAACGAACATAGCATAAATAAGTAAAATATATACTATATTTCTGCACATTTTGCTGTGGGATTAGTTTATTTTAACATGTACATCTTGCTTTTTCTGTGCATGTTTTATACTTTCTATAAAGGTGTCATTGGGCAGGGAAGGTGAGTCTCGGTTGGCTTTAGTGTTGGTTTAGCGTTTCTGGCAGAGGAAACCCTTGAAAGGTCTCAAGAAAATGGTTAATTGTGTGGACTACCTGTTCTTCCTACATGGGTCTTTGGTTATAATAGAAATTCTGAAATGAATGGGATTGTCCTAATTATGAATAGATCATTATTATTTCTATGTTCATTATAGTGCCATTAACCAAAATGTTTTTGAAACTAGTCTTTTAAAATTGAGATTGTTTGGAAGATACAAATAAAAATAGTTCTTATTGTATAGGCATGCCTCATTACTTACATTCCTCATGGGCTTGACTAACTGACATTTGGCCATTTCAAAAATTAAATCAATTCTCAAGAGAGAGTATTTACCTGTTAATTATATTCAGAAAAAAATAATGTATAAAGCCTGTGAGGCCTTCTCAAAAGAGAAATTTCAGTATTATACTGAGAAATGACTGCATCATTTGAAAAAAGGCACCTCAGAGCTGCCCACTTTGAAGGCTCAGGTACTCAATCTGGATGAATTGTAGTATTTTTAAAAGTTGAATGACATTATGACTCTTTTCACATGTTATGGTTAAGGACTGAGGCAGATGTGTATCCTTATTGGGCTAAACAATTGGATTTAGAAATGCAGATATTAAAAATTTATAGTCTCTTTTTAACTGTATAATTGGTTATTTTAAATAAAACCCATAGCTTTTTTTAAAAACAAAAACTATAGTAAGATTTGTGAATGCATATGTTTCATTTCTTTAAAGTATATTTAAATTCTATGCATACTGCATTTCAAACAAAGAGTAAAACTTCACTCTACACTTATACTGCTGTTTAGGAAATAGGATTCAAGGTAGAAGGCCTTTCGTAATTGAAAAAAATTGTTTACTATTATGTGTTAAGATCATATAAACTTTGATTTATTAAAATCCTTACTCACTCTATATTAATATTAATTGTTCTAGATAAAATAAGTCAACACTGATTGAGATTCTAAGTTTCTCCAGAGCTACACTTCAGAATTGCAAACTTAAAACACTCTTTTCATTTTAGTGGAAGCAGTATATGAGATTTATATAATAAAGATTTAAGAAAATTGATAGTTCCTCTTTAATTAAAAAATATGTCATATATCTTTTGAAAAATTCTTCCCTAGTATTTTTCTTGAGTATCTCAGTAATAACATGGTGTCTAGTTGTAAGCACATATAGTGTATAGTACGTTAAGCTCTAACAAGGTACTGCATTAAAAAACTAGTTGAAGATTTTGTCTCTATAGTTTGAAATGGAAGCACTTTGAAAGATAGTTATAAATTCTGATAAAATGATGGGTGATCACCCTGTCATTTGGACTCAGCACATTAAAACTGAATAGAAGTAAACTTGAAACGGTGTATTGAATTGTTTCTCTATTTAAGTTCAATAATAAAAGTATTTTGTGTTAGATATTAGGACCATTCTGCTGTTATACTTACCCTTATATAATTTAGTCAACCATAATCTAATGAAATGTCAATGTACCAGAGCTTGATTCCAATTACTATGATGTATGTACATAAGCCTCAAAAAGCCCACTTCTTCCATGAGCAAAATTGCTAGTTATATGCAACTGGATGTGATTGGTTGCCTATGAAAGGATAGAAAAGAAACAAGGAAGAGGGAGGTAGAAGGAATAATAGTGGTAATTGGCTGTCAATAACAGTGCTTTTGGGGGGCCTGCCCCTTAGCTCAGCTCTTTAAGTGGCTGCTTCAACAAAGCAGTCAGGC
>NDGM011068813.1:0-11030 GCA_002564305.1 Octomys mimax
ATTTATTTTACATATAAATCAGCTAATCTGTTTAACATTCATATTAAAGTTGTAATCACCTTTGCACGCATTAAAATACAAACTAACACAAGTAATAGGCTTTAAGAACAACGTTACAATAGCTATTAGCATAGAGCAGCTACCTTATCAACTTACAACACCCCTATAAAGTAATAACTGCATCCAGGACTGATGCGCAGGACATCATTGTCCGGGAGCACTGAAGCCTGACTCTCCCAGAGTCTGGGGAAAGGAGAGTGTGGCTGTTGCTTCCCTGCCTCTGGGAGCAGCCGGGGGAGCAGGGCGGTCTAGGCTGGAGGAGACAGCAGCTCCTGCTTTCATTCTGTCTCTCACCTCCAAACCTGGGTACACTTTTAAATCTCCCTTGAGGAGACTCAGTTTCCTGACCTGCGAAAAGGCAAGAAGGATATCTTCATTCTGGTATTTTTGTGAAGAATTAAATGATATCATGGCATGAGCAGTAGGTGTGCGGAAATGTAGTGTCTTTTTAAGACAGCCAGGTACTCTTCAGAAGGGGAAGAGCCAGATAGCAAGGACACGTCAAGGGCAGCAGTAGCTGTGCACATCCGGGCATCTTTGCTGCACATGTGTTTGCTCAATCATTAGACATTTGTTGAGTGCTGGTGGAGATGACTGGATGCCAAAAAAAAAAAAAGCTAACCGAGCCTCTCCCCTGAATGGACCCCCAATTGGGTTGTGGAGACTGCATGCAAATAAGCTAGGCAGGACTGCACACGTGATGGAAAAAGTGTACACATCGTGCTGAAACAACTGGCTTTTATCCTCTGGAGACGCAAGTCTTAATAAGTGGCAACAGGGAGAAATGATGGAAAAACAGCAAAAGACCCGATTAGATGCTACAATAGTTTGGGAGAAAACAAGGAGTGTGCGGGACAGTAGAAGAGAAAATAACAGGGCAGAACAGATGGAAACGCACCAGGAGGAAAGAGTTAGGTAGGTTCAGAAGGTGGAGGGTGATTCCAATTTCGGAAGTGAGCACTGGACACTTAGCGATGTCCTTCGCCCAGGTTAGGCCTACAACCGGGGATGATATCAGAAGCTTGGATTTCAGTGTTGGAATGAAAGTGACCCAAGGCTAAAAGCTAAACAAATGACCTACAGTTATATATTCATTGCTGTTCTTAGTATTAGTCAGCAAAGCATTGTAAGGAGTATAAACTTAGAAGTAACCATGATTAAGTTAGGACAAGAAAAGTACCTTCTGGGGCTCAGTAGAAATTCCCAGCGCTTTAGCGATGAATGATGGTATCCTTCCATCTCTGTATAATGGGCTATTATCAATCCTACCTAAATTGTTACAAATGCTATCTTTCCACTATTGACCTAAAATCTTTGATGTTGAGTTTTAAATATCTGGTACCATGGGCCCCCTCTTAGGTCAGCCTGTTGCCCGGATGTCTGGGAAATGGAGGAAAAGATGGCTACCCAAGCCACAGCCAAGCTTCTTACTTTCACAAATTGTTTCTTCTTTAATTTTTTAAAAAAATTATTTATTTACTTATTTATTTATTTGGTACAGGGTCTCACTACACAGCCCAGACTCATAGTGATCCTCCTGTTTCAGTCTTCCCAGTGCTGGGTTCACAGGTGTGCACCACCACGCCCGGTTTCCATGGCCAACTTGGTGCAGGGTGGGTACAGCGCACGGTACTAGGGATTGAACCCTGGTCCTTGCACTTTCCAGGCAGGTACTTGGACCACCAAGTTATCTCTGTGGCTACAGAAACTGTTACATCTTATTTATTCTTAGGTTTTAACCCAGGACCAAGACAAGGTACTGATGTGCTACAGTGACACAGGACACATAGCAAGTTTCCATAACAACTTCCAGAAGTCCTGTGGAGAACATACTGTCTCACTGCCATTATTCTATAGGACAATGCCCAAGGAGGTGCTGTGTGTGCTTTGGCTACAGAACTCCATGTGGAAGAGGGTTCAAAACCCTTGTAGTCACTGAGGAGGAGCCATGTACACCCGTCTGTGCCTCACTGACAGAGACCGCATCCTACCTCCCAACTCTATGATGGAAGGGTAGTAATGCCTTTTCTTCCTCTGAAAGACATCTTCCTTTTGTAGCATTATGCATCCTAAGTGTCTTAATGTATGAGGAGGCCTCCAGCCACACATGCTCGGGGGCTTTTCTCAGTGCTCCATCAGTACACGGGACTCCAGGCATCCAGAGCCGGGGGCAGCCTCAAGTGCCACCTCAGAGGGTGACTCTCCTTCGGGGTGCCCCCCAGCCTTGTGCTCACAGGCGTCCAATGGCAGTGCCTGCAGGCACCATCTGAGCTGCACTGTGCACTCCCTCGCCCGGGGACTCTGCCAGGGACGGCAGCCTTTAAACGCCTCATTAATATTCAAATATATTCAAGTCATTTCAATTTGAATTCTATGCATATTATCAGATAGAACAAAATGCAAATATATACAAATGCATCCATATGAAGAAATAAATAGGGGGAGCGCTGCATAATGGGATTATAACCAATCCTGGGGCTCGGCTCTCACCTTTAATTCCCAGAGCCTCGAGGCCCAGATTCCATCTTCAGGCTTCCACCTGGTTCTATTTAGCAATAACACAACCTTTCTGGACACAGGTTCTTCCGGGGCTGAACATTTTACAAACGTGTTTAAAGATGTGCTCAATGTACACTGATGGATTCTTTCCCTGGCCTCTTCTGGGAGAGATTGAGGGATTGTGGGTAAGGGGTAGGGATGGGCAGAGGGTCCCATCTGGAGCCTCCACAGATGACCTCTGCTGGTCAGTCCCTCTAGCCCTAGGATGGGCGGCGGGCTGGTGCTCGCAGTTCAAGCCTTCTGAGTCTCAGTGCTCCTGGTGGTCACGTGGGTGGGGGTGGGGAGAGGCTAAACTTGCTGATCTGTAGCATTTCTCCTACTCTGAAAGGCATCTCCTTAAACCTTTAAAGCACATTAACTGAGTCTGGAGACTTAAATGACGCAAATCTGGGTAGATACCGCAGCGCACTCCGTTTCACTTCCACACGCTGAGGTCAAGCCCAGCCTCCAGGGGGTCACTGCTCCTGCACTCGGGATCACTGTCTCCGCCACATCCCCACCCCTGCGGCCCGGAGGCACGAGTCCTTCCCAGTCAGATCCTAGGTCAAAAGTCAGAAATCACCCGTAAGTGGAGGCAGAGGGAGAGGAATTCAAGTGCAGGCACAAACCTCCTACCCTGCTGCAAATCAAACGTAGCAAAAGAGCGCCCATTTCTTTCTTTTACACTGTTGTTAATATCCTTGATCTCTACTTCATTCCAATTACCCCAAAGACAGAAGGAGGCCGGAGTATGTGGTATTTTAAAGGAGTGTTTTCATCCTCTATGCTAATGAAGTCCAAATAAATTGCTATTAAGAATCATTTAGTAAGTTTTAACTAGAGAATCTAATAGATGCACTCCCTAATCTCTCCCTTATGGGACCCAATGATAACCGCATGTAGTAGTGGCACCATTGATTAATGCAAACATAAATTATGCCAATTCATAGTAGAATAATATAATAACCGTTTCAAGCTAAGCGCCCTTTATTTAATAATCCCACAGTACTTCATAGATATAAATAGCAGCAGGGGGAAGAGGTCATTCTCTCTAACTTATAGACAGCAAGTCTGATGCACAAATTTCCTACACAGGCAGGTAGGCTGGGACAGCCTTCATTTTTCCTGCAAGGCATCAGCCGTCCAGCTCTATCTTTGGTTCTCTGATAGACAAACAGAATGGCTTCCAAAGATGCCCAGGTCTTAGTCTCCACACAGGTTACTTCCCAAGACAAGCAGGCCATTGGCTGCTAGAATCTAGAAAAGGCAAAGACCTGGACTACTTCCAGCATCCAGAAGCAAGAGGCCCTCTCAGCACCTGGGCACCGGCATGCAGGCCTCACTCTGGACGTCTGACCTCCGCAGACTTCAGTCAGTGCATCTGTGGGAACGCGTCACAGCAGCAAATACTCGGAAATCAATAGAGTCCCTGCATCCTTTTTTTCAGCTGAGAGTCCTCCTCTGAACCAGGGAATGCAGAAAATAGTCTAAGTAATGTTTCTTCACATCTGAAGATCAAAAATGGTGAGTGTCATGTTAGATGCATAGGAAATAATTTAATTCATTATATACATGTGGGTTTTTTGGTCTTTAGAGGTTCATTTTCTGAGAAATCCCACTG
Organism: Octomys mimax; assembly: GCA_002564305.1. Taxonomy (NCBI): domain Eukaryota; kingdom Metazoa; phylum Chordata; class Mammalia; order Rodentia; family Octodontidae; genus Octomys; species Octomys mimax. The sequence goes on from NDGM011068813.1 coordinate 4,220, forward strand.
AGGAGAGCAGCAAGGCCACATCTGTTTTCTTAAAGCTGTTTCCTCCAAGAGCCACAGAGTCTCCTGTCTTGGAAGGAGACTGAGAATGCCCCGCCGACCTGTTCTGACCTTGGGCACCAGCTGCACGCATCTGGATGCACCGAAACAGGGCAGCAAGCACTTCCTCGGAATATGCTCTTGCCAGCATCTCAAAGCACCCCTTAAGTGTTCTCTGGGGACCCTTAACAACTCTGGGAAGCTGGGAGAGAGAAGTCTCCTTTCTCTCCTCTTTACGCCAAGCCAGATCTGGAGTCTTGTGCCAGGAATAGGGCAGAGTTGGTGGCTTCCTGGGCTGTGGTTGAGGGTCTGTCCTATGTGGTTGGAGGATGATGGGTTGGTGCTTGGTTTGGACCCCTGACTGACAGGCCGATACTCCATGCCAGGTGCTGTGAATGACGATTCTGGCCAGCTCCCCTAAAAGGCTGCCCTGAGAGGGGCTTCAAGGCCTTTTCACTTGTACCGATGCTTGCTTCTTACTGCAGTGAAGCTACTATGTTCTTATTATGCCCCATTTACAAGTAAGAGCTTCAGTCAAAAGTAATTTCCCCCCAGTTCTTGCACAGAGATTCCTGTGCCTTAGTTGGCATCAGCCATGACTACTGTACCAGGAACTTGCGCAGCTCAGGCATGCATTCTTCTCCAGTGAGGTCTGAAGCCTATCATGCTCCATGTGGAGACTGGGAACAACCCTGAACCTTCTGCCCACACACCACGCAGTACACAGTCCAGGGACCTGAACAAAGGGACTGGAAGAACCTTTGGGGCTTCACTTCAGCTGTCATACTTACTGTCTTTTGTGACCTTTAAAAGACAGAGGTCATTTAATATAACTTGAGTTTTCTTTATTTTTTAAAATGAGACTGAGAGTTGATTTAGGAAGGAAGATCATAATAAATGTGAAAGTGCTCTGGAAGGTGTAAAGTACAATAAAAATGCAAGGAGGAATTAAATGATTATCACCTTTTCCCCAGGGAGCACTTGGTACTCACAGGTACTCCAGGTGCAGAAAGCAATAATAATGATAAATAGAGCATATTCTCTGATCAAGCACTTACATGGGCTGGCAAGTGAAATGCTGGGCACAGCCAGGGAGAAGTTACCCTGAAGCGCTCACACAAGCTATTCCTTCCCTGCAGAAGAACTAGTTGAGGACTCACTCTACACCCAAGTCTAACAAAGCTAGCGTTTGCCCAGGAAAACCAAGAGGACCCAGCTCTGACCTTCTAGAAACTTCCAGTTTGGAAGAGACGCCAGACAGGAAACCAGTCCTTCTGTTTTACCATAACAAGAACCACAGGCATTTCCACAGAGGAGTATGGAAGGAAGGAAATTTTGTCTCAGGAGGAAGAAGTTGAGTAAGGGCAGGAGGCAACCATACCAACGCATGGGATGGGAGTCGTCACTGCACATGGGAAGAACACAGGAAGTGTGAGGGGCAGAGCAGAGAATTCCAATAGTTTGATGTGGCTGGAGATAAGAGTGTGTGCAAAAGCTGGGGCAGGAGGAGCATCCAGAGCTGTCTCCATCCATAAAGAGAACATAGGTCTCTGTGCCACCACATTTTTGCACCTGACTGTGGCCATGGTTAAGCTACTGAAGTGTTTTGCTGATAAATGTAGCTCTCAAAATTCCCTTGGATATAAGGTGTGTCCTCTTGGTTCCCATCTATATTAAGGATTGGTAAAGCTGTGGCTTGTGGGCCCTGCAGTTCTTAGGCCTGGAGACCAAACTGTCTCCCACACATTGTGGCTCCCTCTACCTTTCTCTCTGTCCACTTGCCTCCCATTGTAGCCTGCACTCCCCCATGCCTCTCTGCCTATCCTCTGCCCTCCCTATATCTCTTGCGTATCCAGAAACTCACTTAGGGTTGACATAACACCCTCTGTGGTATGTTTGAGTCAGCGCCCTGCTACTATAACAAGTCTCGGAGATGATCAGTTTGTAATAATAAGCTCATGTGGTCCACTGGAGGTTCCAGTTCATGATTTGGCAGATCCATTGCTTTGGCTTGTGCTGATACAGCACATCAAGGCAGGGAGTGTGCGCGGGCTCCCCCAGGAAAAGAAGGAAGAGCACGTGGGGTCCCACAATCCCTTTCAAAGGCATGCCAATGACCTCAAGCACTGCTACAAGGCCCCTCCCCTTACAGATTGCACTATCTCCTCCTATAGTACCCTAGGGACTCCCCTTTAGTGCATGAGCCTCTGGGGATCACTCAGACCCAAACTACAGCAGGAGTACAGGTGTCTTTAAATCTGCTGCTGCCTCCCCTCCCTCCATTCAGTTGCTGGATTCATCCTGTGCATTTGGGATCCCTTCGGTGATTTGGGTTGAAGAAATAGGCCCAGAGGCCTAGTGATGAGAGCATCTTTTTTATGAATTGAAAAATAAAATGGCAGTAAGTAGCTAGGAGATTGAAATGAGTATCAATGTCTGTGGTCATATTGACCTTGAAGATTTAAAAAAAAATAGAACTAGAATTCTTGGGGTGCATTACGATATATATTTTGAATCTCTTCTGTATACAAAGCAGAAAATCATTCCTTTATGGACATGAGCTTCTTTTGTGTGCAGCTCAGTTTTAAAATGAACGTTCTCAAGTGCAGGGGGAGGACAGTATATGGTCTTACTTAGCTGCACGCTTCCTGTCAACACCGAGCATTGTATTGCTTCCCCAGGTCCTACTGTGGTGGGACAAGGCTGAAAGTCACACTGCAAGGAAGGGCTCTCAAGGCACCAATGGGATGACAGATTAGCAAATCCACCATGTTCCAGATCCTGCCTTCTTGACTTTATCTTAGTTTGGTTTCCTACACTAAGTGCAGGTCCTGAGGACCAAGTGTGATTCTCAATCCACTCTCACTGTCTGGGCCAATTATCCTCAGGTAATGCAATGTGAAAACTATCAGTGAATCACTTTAAATCCTCTGGTTAGAAGTCACCTTCAAACCCCTGTAGATTTCATGTCAGGAGGTGGCAAATGGGAGCCAGGTGTCGTAAAGCAGCATTCTCAACGCTTAGTGTGTCTCAGAAGCAGCTGGAGGGCTTGCTAAAACACACGCGGCTGGGACAGGCCTCAGAGTACCTCATTGAGAAGGCGCTCTGGGGCCTGAGGTTTTGCATTTCTAACCATTTCCTAAATGATAGCCATGCTGTTGAAATGGGTGTCCTTCAGAACCATGGACAGAGACTGCAGGCCCCCAAGAAAGTCCTCAGTGCATGGTGGAAAAACAAAAATGAAGTCCGTATCTACAAGGAGAAGAATACGCTGACCCACTAAAATTCTTCTTCCACTGTAATTGTGAATGGCCAACTCTGGTAGATTTCGTATTATTCCTTAAGTCAATAACATTATGAGACTAAGACAGTTTAACCCCCAAACCCTCAACAGTGTCAAGCTTTTTATAAAAAAGTCAGATGGTATCAGCGGTATGGATCTTAGGATATCTGTTATTTATGACAAAGAGATGTAGGTTTGCTATTATTTCCACAGAAAAAAAGATCAGACAAAAATAGTACGTTTTCTGCACGGTATCTCATGCCTCTGACCAGCTCCTGCATTTTTTACCTGTAAAGCCTAGATTTCTATCTGTGAATACCCCTGCCTTACTTTGCTGCAGAGAAAACCCAGAGCAAAGCTTCTGCCCACAAGAAGGGCCACTCATGTGGATCTGAAGCCTGCAACAGTTGACAAAGAGCCACAGATGTGATCCGTGTGAACCAGTGAGGGCTCAGGCTGTGGGAGGAAGAGAAGAAACGGGATGCGGAGCTGTGTCTGCCTCGCATCCCCCTCTGTATTCCTCTGATTCCATCGAGAGGGGCTTTTAAAATTTCAAGGAACTTTCATGTCTTGCCAGTTTATCATAAGTGTCTATCTTAAGCTGATATTATGATTTTCTGCATGGCCTTGGTAGATACGTGCCGGCTTCCGGAATGGTTTCTGACACGAGCTAAGTTGCACCTGCTGCAGCCAAAGAGTGGAGCATCGCAGGCTGAACGACATTCAGGCTCTCCTGCGTTCCAAGAGGCTTTTTTATTTCTTCTTAACGACCATTATTAATCATTTCAGAACCATGTAGTCTCCTGACATTTTTACTATTCTAGGCTTGACAAAAAGGAGGGTTTTGATGTCCTGGAATGCCTTTTTATGTAGAATAGCTCCATTCTTACAGCACACATCTAACATGAGGCTAACCTAAGCAGAGTGGGGCTGAATTAAAAAGCCCCACTGAAGGGAAGTTAGGTGGTGATGGATTCTTGGTAAGAAATCAGCATTTAGGGGGCCAGGGATATAGCTCAGTGGTGTAAGCACCTGCTTGGCAAGTGCAAGGTCCTGAGTTCGATCCCTGGTCNCAAAAAAAAAAAAAAAAAAAAAATCAGCGTTTAGCTTTCAGAACCTTCATCTAAACTACAGCTAGGCAGCAGAGGTAAAGAGTAACTGCTAGCCAAGTAGGAAGTCTTCCGAAATTCTTGCTCAACTTCTTATGTTGCGGGAGAATTTTGCTTTCATTTTTATCAGGTCTTCTTCCCAAGCCTTCCAAGTTATAAAGGGGGAAAGCCACAGGGTGGCCATGGATTTGCAGTTTCCTGACAGCATCCCAGTGCCAAAGCACCCCAGAAACTGGAATTCAGGTACTTTTCTGGCTGTTCTGTCACCTAGCACCCGTGTGACCGCCAGAAAAGGAATAGCAGCTACCTAAGCTTCAGTGGTTTTCACTGACAAATGCATTGCCCTGAGGACTGAGTAAGGTGGCACACACAGGTTTTGCAAAGGACCTGTGGCCCAGTGGCAGCAGTGCCTCCCACAGCCTATGCCAATTCAGCCGTCACACCCTGCTGGGGCACAGAGAAGAACACCGTGAAGCCACTACAGGGCTTGATATTTATTTATTTATTTATTTATTTATTTATTTATTTATTTGATATAGGATCTTGTTACACAGTTCAGACTCATAGTGATCCTCCTGTCTCAGCCTCCCCAGTGCTGGACTTACAGGAGAGCACCAACACACGTGGTTCTGGGGCCAGCATGACATGCTACCAAGGGGATGGAACCCAGGTCCTTGCACTTGCCAGGCAGGCGCTTAGACCACCGAGCTAACTCCCCAGCCCAGGTTTTGGCTTTTGTTCACAGTTGCTCCCCCTCCACAGTGCAGCTTTCCATGAAGGGATCCCACAGCACGAGTAGAAGTGTGGCTTCTGTGAGGAGAGAGGGCAGGCACAGCTGGCTCCATCAAGGGGCCAGAAGGCAAGCAAAGCGAGGCTCCCATAATTCATAGGTGCAACGGTATTCCATTTGGGGAGCTCAGGCATCATTACTCTCGGCAAGTTCTCAAACCACATAGCTCTGCGGCTCCTCCCTGACCCTCAGCCGTCAGACCTGCAGGCTGTAGTCAGCCAAAGCTCACACAACTACTTTTCTTCTCTGACACTGGACACCCCAAGGCTTCCTGCGCTTTGCTAGTAAGACTAACCGCACAATGAGGAGAACAATCCTACATTCTCTCTGGCCCCACTGCCCCTCCCCAGGACACTGCACGTGTGAAGACATGTGGGGCAGGCAGCAGAGCTCTTGTCACTCTAGAAAGAGCAGCAAGAGCTGACTGATGCGAGTCGACTCAGGGATGCTGCTGGGGTCTGGGCAAACCTCCCAGGAAAGCCCACTGGCGGTTCAAATGCGCAGAAAGGTCAAGAGACATCTGAGGACTCCAGGCCACATGAGCAGTTGGTGCTGCCAGCAGCTCGGGTCACGCAGCCCACAAGGCGAGGGAGAGGACTTCTCCAGGCAGGGGTGGCCCCATCTCTCCAGCATCCTGCCTCCACTCGTGACCTCACTCAGGGCTGTGTATGGGCTGACTCGGGGGCACACGTCTCGCTCATAGCTCTCAAAAGACAAAAACAGCTGGCTGCTGTAGCCTTCACTAATGATTAAGGAAAACAAAAGGGACGCCAGGAGTGCAGCATGGGACACCGGCTTCCAGCTCCTGCCACCAAGACCTGCTGCCCTTGCCTAGAGGAAAGCACTCAGACAGCCCCTGCTCCTGGCGGTATTTTCCTGATGGTGCCACTAGAAGTGAGTAACTGTTCGAGGTGAAAACAGTAGCAAGCGCCTGCAAAGCCTGCTTGGGAGATCAGGAGTACGAGAGCTTCCCTTTAGCAGCTGTTGATTTGTTTTTACAGCACAGGAATGGTGGGGGGGGGGGAGTCAACAATGACACCAGCGATATATTGGCTCCTGCGAAGTGAAAGGGATCCATCCCTGGGAGAGGACCGCCTCTGGGGAGGATCAACCTTTGGAACACACAAGGAGCAACATCATCCCTCCCGGGAGGGAAACCCACACTGTGTACCAAGGTCTCTCACACCCTTTTCCAAGCCCCTCTGATCATGTGTAATTGCACCCACCTAGTCCTTGCCACTGTGCATGGGAACCCCTTAACATGTTCCCTTCACACCCAGCAGAATCAGCAGAGAGGAACCTAGGCCTCCTGGAGGGCTGCCGCCGCCTCTCAGGTTGCCCTCCCCGCTCAGAGGTGGACAGGGACAATTCACTCATGCCTCCTGCCCACCATGCCCCTGCCTTCCTACGAGGTTTCTCTGGCCTCGGTTCCAGGCAGCCGGCTTACCTAACACTATGGGCTCCCTCAGCAGCCGGCTCTGGGCTCGCTCCTGAGCTTTGCAAGCGCTGCTGCTGCCACCATCAGGCTGACATGAGAACTGCAGTCTTCCCCTGGCATCACATCCCCAGGCGTTCTGTTCTGGCAGCTCCAGG